>SJYO01048061.1:55152832-55203759 GCA_006410555.1 Capra ibex | reverse complement strand
CTGGTTGGATCTATCATATAAGTTTTCGTCTCTGTAATGAAACGGCTGTTTCCAGGCAGATCAGTTCCGATACCAAAAAGGTCACCAGTACATACCTACACTCTCAACCTGACACTTCTTTCGACTCACGGCTTCTTAACTACGCAAACTTGACACCACAACCTCTTCTGAGAACTCTCAGGGAACCTGACGTTCCTCTAGGTTGGTCGGGTAAGACTTCCTCTAGTCGGGACCCTAAAGAAACCTTCCTTACTACGATTTCGACTTTGAAGTCATGAAACCGGTGGAGTACGCTTCTCAACTGAATAACCTTTTCTGAGACTACGACCCTCCCTAACCCCCGTCCTCCTCTGCCCCTGCTGTCTCCTACTCTACCGACCTACCGTAGTGGCTGAGCTACCTACACTCAGACTCACTTGAGGCCCTCAACCACTACCTGTCCCTCCGGACCACACGACGTTAAGTACCCCAGCGTTTCTCAGCCTGTGCTGACTCGCTGACTTGACTTGACTTGCACTACCGATGAATTAGTTAAAGTATGACAACTTTCAAATATTCAAAAAAGGTAAAAACAAAGACTAACAACAACTTGTACAATGTTACTTGCAGTACCTCTGAGGACAAAAACTGAGTACTAATTATCTCAATTAGTAAAAATTTTCAACAAAATGAAAATATGTTAAATTTCCAATGAAAGGCAAATGTTAATAACGTTTTACGACCGACATAAGTGGCACAACACGTTACGTAGGAAAATGTAGATATCAAACTGGGAATGAGGGAGTGGAAATAAAACGGGGAGGGATGGAGGGGAGATCAATTATTGGTGATCAATTATCTCAGTTAGAACTACCGTTGTAAAACCTAGGGATTTTTCGTCCAACACAACTTAAAGTTTGTCTTTCTGGACTAAGTAAGTTAAATGACACGGTCACGGGTCTTTATGTAACCCCATATCGATTTATTTATGGATAACTCTTCCTACTTATCTTAGACTTCGTTAACGAAGGAAAGGTCCATCTAAGAACGGTCGTTGAATCGTTCATCTTTAGTAGTCTCATGGACCAAAGTAGACCGGCCACTTACCGTACCTCCGAGTAGACCAGAGTGAGAGTAAACATAGAACACCCCTTACTTAACACTGGTTATCCGGAAGGACCATAAGATCTTCGTTGTCTGTAAAAACCTCGTAACGGTTCGAATCGAGAAGTCTATGACGGGGGTTGGGAATGATCCCGAACCAAAGAAAACCTTTACTTACTATAATAACTAATAGTGCAGTGCCCCGAAAATTGAGTAAACGACTCTTTACTAGAAGATTTCAATAATAATTAATAAAAAGGGATCTCGAAGTTTAAAACTCTTAAAAATAAGAATGATTTTAGACATACAGTTTTAGTGAAAAAATTGTTACCTTGTAGTACGTCAGTAGGTATTTCTGTACAATCTAGATACAAAACTGTACCTTTCTATATGTATTACCATATAATGTAAGTATAATCTGTTTATATATAAAAATATATGTATACAAGTATTTCCGTGTCTTTTTAGTTACTCGTGCACTCTCAACAATTATTAACGATGGTGGTTCCCCACCCTTCATTGAAATAAAAGATGAAAAAAAATTTCATAATGAACTTAAAAGGTGTTATTCGCCCTCAAAATATCCTCAGTTTTGTTATTTCCATCAGGACTACAAAATCTTTCTGTTTATCATAAAAATTTCCGTCATACATATTAATGAATATTACTATCTAATTAAATATACGACTTAAGTCAAAAATACTAAACCCCCTGATATTATATACGACAGTCGTAAATATTATATAGGAAAATTTTCCCACAAAACTAATTTATTCCTTTGATATATAACGTATACTACGGTATAAAAAGGAGTACAGAAGAGTATTTATAGTCTCTTCCGTTACCGTGGGGTGAGGTCATGAGAACGGACCTTTTAGGGTACCTGTCTCCTCGGACCATCCGACGTCAGGTACCCCAGCGATTCTCAACCCGTGTTGACTCGCTGAAGTGAAAGTGAAAAGTAAAAGTACGCAACTTCTTCCTTTACCGCTGGGTGAGGTCACAAGAACGGACCTCTTAGGGTCCCTGCCCCTTTGGACAACTCGACGGCAGATACCCCAGTATCTCTCAACCTGTACTGACTTCGTTGAATCGTCGTCGGCGTCGAGTATTTATATACAAGGAATTCGTGTATTTTTAATAAAACGACCGCACAATTAAATAAGTGAGTAAGTAAGTGACTAAGTTGTCTGTAAATAATTTACAAAACAAAGAACGTGACCGGGAGTGTCCCTTATACCAACATTTGGGAGTCCGTTCCAGGATGTATTTTGTATTACGTAACTAAAGTTCACTTTAACTAAAAAAGTGTCCTATTACCTACGACCTGATCCATCGTGAAGTGACTATAGGAATGTGACCTTGTGTTGATTGAAGCCTTTGTAATTTCAGTACTACTTCTCTCTAGTCTTTCTTAGTTCATAAATTCATAAATAACGAGCTCAGTGTGGTTCACGTTCTAAGAATTTGAAAAAGTGTTATCTGATAATTAATTCTGGGGGGGGGGGCTATAATATGAATAAGAAATTGAAGGTCAGAACTTCTTCCATAAGAATGGAGGAACCACTTAAGATTTACTACGGACGTCCTCATCTCCACCGGACTATAAGGGCAAAGAGGGTAAGTTAAGATACAAGTAATGATCATACTCCTGTAATGATTGAACACCCGGAAACTTCCTAAAGGTCAAGATTTTGGTCATTTCAAGGTCCGTTTCACCCTGTTGGAACAGTGAGACTCATCCTTCCTCCATCATCTGAAGACACTCCTCCCTTCTTACCGGACTTTACTCCAAGTCTAGACCAGTATATATGATATTAAAGTCTTCTTTCTACTTTAAAGATTCAGGAGATACTGTCATTGGATCCTATATGAAAGAGAAATTATAAATGGACGAAAAATATATGAATTCTAGATACGTAAAACACATTTTATATTGAGTTTCCAAAGTTCAATGTTCGACCCTTTTTATAAATGTTGTATATACATTCTACTTCTGCATTATAGGAATTCCCTGAAGGAACTACCGAGTCGTTATTTCCTAGGTAGACGGTTACGTCCTCTGAGCCTAAGTTAAGGACCCAGTCCTTCTAGGGGACTTCTTCCTTTACCGTTGGATGAGGTCATAAGAACGGACTCTTTAGAGTACCTGTCTCCTCGGACGTACGATATCAGGTACCCCAGTGTTTTCTCGACTCGTACTGAATCACTGATGTCTTATTGTTGTCATAGGAATTCTACATTTCTTGAAGATACTTAGTTTTTTTTTTACATATCTGACCATCTTTTTACTTCGGAACTTGACTGTTTAAATGTTTTCTTTTTATATGTACCATTTAATTTTTTCTTTTTCAATGGGTCAAAAGGAAAGAATGGAAGTACAGGTCGGATCTCTTCGTAGTCTATATTTGTTGTTACTCTCTCTTAAGGTCCAGTCTTTTGGTCACTCGAGAACCGATTACCTTCGGTACACAGGGACCGTCTTCTCAGTGAGGGTCCCCGAGGTCATCCACGGGTGACGGACGGGTCTCCACGGTCGTTGGGGGTACTGTTGTGTAGGAGTTCTCAAAAAACTTGTTCTCGAAAGGTTTTTGTTATGGTGTTTCACGTAGGGAGTAGTAGAGAAACACTACCAGGCACCTCACCGGTTCCCACCCGAACCCATCGTTCTCATATTAGTGAAAAATAAAAACCTTCGTCTTTCGTGTAGATGAGGAACCGTCGATTTCACGACCGTACCCGGTCTCCCTTTTCAAATCTAATGTGTCGAAGGGTCACGGGAACAAATAGATTTGATTGGGGACCCCGTTACCGAAACCGTTTAGAGAGTCACCAACGGAAACTCCTTTAGATGGTCTTCAGAATAAGAAAACAAAACTTTACACCTATAGGGAACATTTTTTTCTCTTTCTTTCTTTGTTTTCCGTTATTACGTTTTGTTGGAAAGTCACTGGGACTCGAAGCGGGGACGAGGGGGTGGAGAGGTTGGACGTGAGAACACGACACCGAGACACCTCGTCCCTGTCCCACGGGAGTTACGGGACTTCGACTTACGGTCGGGGAGGCCCAGTTCGGACTAGGTCGTCCTACGCGTCACCCAACACCTCCTGAAAACAGATCTATACCAAAGATATTCCTCATTAACGAGGACGGTGTCACAACACCTCTTTGGTTGGACGGAAGTTGGCACCCGTATTTCCCTAACTGTGTCAATTCGAGATAAAACGGTCTGTCTTGTTAATTTTAAACTTAATCGGAAATGAATCGTCTTTACGTAAACTTAAGTTAATTATGTTTCACTATTGAGGACCTTACTCACCTTTCTAGGGACTCAGTCTTCTGAACCCAAGGTCTGAATCGAGAAACGACAGGTTGAGACACTCGACCCGGTCCGGGTAGTCCGTCGAGAGACCTGAAGCCAAAAGGATGGTTCATTTACTCCTTCCATCCACCACAGTGGAAGAGGGGTTTTAATTAAATCTTTCAACATGAATAACTGAGTAAGTCACTAAGTTGGAAATAACAGTAGAAGGTTCATATTTAATTCAAATTCGTGAGATAATTAATGAGGTAGTGAATAAAGTTGTAATTAGTCACAATAATACGAGACCCTAGACTCTCTACTCCTCTGTTTTTATGACGAACTTGGGAATTGTTTCTTTGACTACATTCTTTGTCTGTTTAAACAGTGATTAACATAATAGGAAGTACACGTACACACACGCGATTCAGCGAAGTCAACAAGGTTGACAAATGTTGGGATACCTGACATCGGGTGGTCCGAGACGACAGGTACCCTAAGAGGTCCGTTCTTGTGACCTCACCCAACGGTACGGGAGGAGGTCCCCTAGAAGGACTGGAGCCCTAGCTTGGACTGAGAGGACGTCGATGACGTGACGTCCGCTCAGAAACAACGACTCGGTAGTCCCTTCGGGGTAATAGGAAGTGTCAATAGAAATTTAGAATAGTAAAGATATACGTAAATTTTACAGTAGAGGAGATATGAAGGTAAAAGAAAATACGATGGAACCTGGTAAAATACACAGAACAGTAGAAAATGTATATAAAGGATGCAAGAATCAACAACCATAAAGAAAGATTAGACGAGAAAGGACTTCGGGTAATTTGAACTTCTGTCCATGACTCAACCCAGTGTAACAAAAGACAGACGTTACCGTGACTCGGGTCACTCGTGTTTCATCCGTGAGTTGTGTACAAACAAGTTAACGTAGTTGACTACCTTAGGATTATTTACCGAAGAAGAACAGACACAGGTCAACGGGAACCAGTTACCACAAGAGAATCATAGGATTACTACTTTGGAGTCTGAGGAAACTCCGACCGTACAAATGGATCCTCGGTCTTTCTCTGGAAGTCCTCACCTCCTAACAAAAAAGGAACTTTTGTCTTATGAGTTGTAATAAGACCTAATACCGTGTCCACAACACTGTGGGGAAAGTGTAGTTGTGGCCCTTATAAGTAACGGTCGTCGACATCCAAACCTAAAGGGAATTTGGTCGACACTCAGACCTACCTCCACTCTTAAACGATTCCCGGTGTCCTATGGAAGACTTAAGGCATCGGTTTTACCGTTCCCCTCTGTAAGAATAATGGACGATTACGTCGAGTCCTTTGTCTATCCTAGACCCATATAATGCAACGAGAATCCACGTTATTGAGCTATGTCTGATAAAAATTACCCAGGTGAAATTCTTCACCGTCGTCGATATAAGACAACGCACAAGTACACAACATACTTTCAGAGGTTTCATTATAATGGATGATAAATACCTTACGAAGGTCACATGGTCCAAGAGTAGTACCCAAGATGAAGTCACTTAGGAGTGTTACTTTCACAGTCTAACTTTCTTCCATGTGTCTCGTCCTCCATTTGTCACGGAATGAGTACTTACCCCTCACCAACTTTGTCATTATCTTGATTAAGTATGTTAGTCTGTCACTAGAGTTTGTTTTGACATATACATATTATCAATAAATGAGGTAGGTCTATTAGATGCCGTAGGAATGTAACTAGTTCTAAAACTATCCTCATTGAGTGATGAAGGTGGGGCGGGGGGGCGGGGGACTGTGTGTGTTTTTAAATTTTTTCATTTAGAACCACCTCTTGATATCGAAGGACCTCTTTTACGTGTAAATGAAAGTAGCGAGTTATCTAGGTTCGAACTTTTTGATAAAATGACTACTATAAACCTTTAGTTGATCTCGTTCTATTCGAAATTTTTCTTCATAATGTTCGGAGTCTTGAGGATCGACACAAGGACTATTTCCGGAGACCCAGAACGAAGAGACAAGAGTCGTAGATCTCCATCTTTAAATGGACCCGAGTCTTCGACTAAAAGTCGTTTCGGAAACCCTCTACCTCTCCTGTCTTCCTCTACGAAGTCGTACTAAGTAGGTAAAGGTTTGCTACCGAAACCTAAACGCGACGTTAGTCTGAAAGTTGGGTTCACACGGTGACGGCAACCAAATGAGAACCGTTTCGTTCTAAAGGACAAAAAGTCGTTTGTCTGAGTTTTTCCAAATCTGTTCTCTGAGTTCTCGAAAGAACGTGTGGTTAGTCAAGAACGTTTTATCGTAAAATTAATAAATTCACGTTCACTTAGTCATTGTAGACTTAATCTAAAAGAACTTATTTTTTTTATGTTAACCGAAAACTTTGACTTCCCTCTTTCACGAACCAACCGATTTTTGTTAAATCCAAAACACCATTGGGGTTTCACAAACTTTTTGTTAAATGTATAAACTACTCAAGTTTTACAGAGACCGAATCCGGAACAAGGGTCCTATTTTATGTGTTATTTATACCTGTAAAATTTATCCCGAGTATAACTCAAGGTAAAAGTGTCCCAGAGTTTAAATCATTAGTTCTCAACTTTCCCGGACAGGAATAAAAAATGTACCATGTAAAAGTTTGGGTAATTGTGAGAAATTTTTTTAATAAGTTATTACTTTTGTAGAATACTTGATCCGAAAGGTACCATAGATTCATCTTATAAACCAGTTCGGTAAATTATTGTAAAAACATCGAGAAAAATTGACTCGGACAGAACATGTTTTCCCTTTAATAAAGTCCTTTTCAGATGCTCATAAATCCAAGACTCTCATGTTGTGTAAAAGGACATTTTAATCAGTAGCTCTATCAAACGTCTTGAATCTAAATACAAGTACCTTCAAAGTATGGTCGAACCCAATTAATACGAATAATTAGTTAAATACAACGAGAACGTAAAAGAATCTAAAATAAATTGGTCATCTCTATAAAAGACCAACTATCAATATTTAGGTCAGTGGTCTCAACTCAAAAAATTGAGTGGTCACCATTTCAAATCCATTTTTTCTTTTTGTCTACAGGTAACTCTCTGTACGTGACTACCTATTCTTGGGTAACTAACTTTGAACGACACTTGACTGTCACACTAACGTTAGCTTACCTGAATTTCGATCTTCTAAAACCAAAAGAGAAGTTCATACAACACACACACACGATTGAACGAAGTCATCACAGACTGAGAAGTGTTGGGATATCTGACATGGGTAAGAGGACGCAACCGTCCACCTAAGAAATGGCGACTCAGTGGTCCCTTCAAACTTTACACTATAAGACCTTCTATTTCACAGAGTTCTTCTACCTCACTAGTCAGTACACCTTACTACCCAGTATATTCTTTCTTGACCAAAAAGTTTTCCCGAATTGTTTCCCTTTCAATGATTACTAAGACTGGTCTCATTAGAAACGTTGGGGTACTTGACATTGGACAATCCGAGGAGACAGGTACTTTAAGAGGTCTGTTCTTATGACGTCACCCAACGGTAAAGGAAGAGGTCCCCGAGAAGGGTTGGGTCCCTGGCTTGGCCCAGAGGACGTAACGTCCGTCTGCATAATAGTAGACTCGATGATCCCTTCGGTTATAATAATCCCACCACATTCATTTTCGGGTTGACCCCGTCTGTATCTTCCCTTATCTTCCTCCCTTTATTCTCTTTTGACTATACTTGTTAAGAGAGTTTCTCAAATCGAGATTAAGACAAAGACTTTCCCCTTTATCCCATAGAATTTTAGAAAATGTTTTAGTTGAAATAACTCCGTATTAAATATATGGTATTTTACATGGGTAAAACTTGCAAGTAAAATTACTCAAAACTGTTTGAATATACAGACACTTTGGTGTGGTATTGACTTCATCTCTTGTAAGTACTGTACGGGGTTTCAAGGGGTCACGGTGAAGGGTCAGTCAGGGAGGTGAGGACTGGGCCCGTTGGTGATTAGACGAAAGACAGTGATATCTAATATAAACGGAAAATATCTTAAAGTAAATTTACGTAAGTATGACATACATGAGAAAACACAGGTCTAAAAAAAAAGTGGGTTACTATTTAAAAAGATTTTTCCAAAAAGGTACAACAATTACCCTAGTATCTAATAAGGAAAATAAATACCCATCATAAGAAAATAGACATATTTAATATCAAACAAATAAACAAGTGGACCACCTGCAAACATAAGAAAGGTCAAAACCTATTAATAATTAAATCCAACGTACTAATAAACACACGTGGACACAAAAGTAAAGATAACATATTTATGAAATCTTTGCCTCAATGACCTATTCACCATTCACAGATATATTAAATATTCTTTAACGGTTCTAAAAAAGATTTGTTGACATACTAGAAGTATGGTCTCCATATGTTCTCAAGGTCAAGGAGGTTTTATAAGATTGTAAACCATAACAGTCAAAAAAAAAAAAAAAATTAAAACCAATCAGGGTACCCATACATCACCCATAGAGTGACACCAAAAGATAAATAAGACCGTCAAAACCTTTAAACATTAAACGTTCCTTAAAGAAATCAAGTAATTTCAACAGGTTAAATAACAAGATTACATTAAGTATTACACGTGAATGGAACAAAAATCACGGACATACCAGACATCATTACGGAAACGAAAGTAAGAACTATACCAGTAAAACACTGAAGTCAGTAAAACAACACCAGTTATTACTAATTAAATCGATCCCAGAGTAGCTTAAGTATGAAAGTTCCTTGATTGAAATATTTTAATTTTATATTAACTATATTTTATAATACAATCAAAGTCCATACGTTATAATAAGTGATAAACATATACCACCGATTACTAGTGGTGTTATTTAGATCAATTGTAGATAGTGATGTATATTAATGTTTAATAAAAAGAACACTATTCTTTACGATTCTAAATGAGAGTCGTTAAAAGTTTATATGTCATCTCATATTAATTTATATCAATGGTACGATATATAATGTGAAGGTATTAAATAAAATATTAACTTTCAGACATATAAAACCGACGACGACGACGACGAAGTAACGAAGTCAGCACAGACTGAGACACACTGGGGTATCTACCGTCGGGTGGTCCGAGGGGCCAGGGACCCTAAGAGGTCCGTTCTTGTGACCTCACCGATGGAAGTGGGTAATGTGGGCGGAGGGTAGGGAACGGATACCATGATGGTTAGACAAAAGACATAGTCACTTAAACTAAAACCACAAAAAAAAACAACAACAACAATGACAAAAAAAAAAAAAAAAGTCTAAGGTGTATTCACTCTAGTATATCATAAAAGGAGACTGACTAAAGTGAATCGTATTACGGAAGTTCCGGATAGGTATGACAGTGTTTACCGTTCAAAAAGAAAAAACACCGAATTATTAAAAGGTAAGAGTTGAAACAAAGTTTTTCAACAATAAAGTGGAAGTAAAACTTCTGATAAAAAATGACAAACATCGTAATAACCTTAACATCTAGAAAAGGGGACAGAGAAATTTTTACATTAAGGTAACAGAAGACTGAACGTATCAAAGAGTACTCTTGAACACACAATAAAAACAAGGAGACGTATTCTAGAAATAAAAAACAAACGTAAATTCTACAAGAGAGAGAGAAAAAATTTTAATTAAAAAAAAATAACTTCCTATTAACGAAATGTCTTAAAACGAGAAAAAACAGTTTGGAGTTGTACTTAGTCGGTATCCACATATATATAGGGGGAGGGAAGAGAAATAGTGACTAAAAATCGTTAAACTGATAATATACGGAACTCACAGAACACATACACAGACACATACATAAGATGAACCCTAAATAACACAAAAAAACTCAGTTCCCCGAATTTCAAAATCTCTTTAAACCTTTTTAAAGTCGGTTATAATAAAAGTAAAGAAGACTCTGATGTTCTATAGTCCGATGGACTATAATGAAGTCTCCGGTAATTTCGAGGTCATTAAAATACAAGTTGGAGTATAGAGAATCACAAAATAAAACCTATTCAAGACAACATTACGGAAATTCAACTAACTGACAAAGAAAACATTACAGAATAGACCACAAATAGAGTAAGTCATTTTAAGAGTGAAGTTTATGACATAAAAAAATTGGAGATTCTGTAATGTAATCCAATTAAATTTATCGAAGGTACAGAGAGGAGTAATACAAGTACAAAAGGAAATTTATAGACAAGTATCAGAATTATCAACGAAATCGTAGGAATCGTGGTGGTAAACAATAAAGACCTAACCACAGTCAACTGTCTAAAGGGGAGTTTATGGACAATGTAAAGGACGGGAATCGTATAGATCAGTGAAAAATGATTTCCTATAAGTAACACTACGATAAAATAACTAAGAAGACTTAAAACAACAGAAGGAGATTTCTCACTACCGAAAAAAAAACATTCGTCAATTCCAGGAACGTATAGTCAGGCAAGGATGACTTTGGACAAAAATTTAAAATTTAAATTCGAACACAACTCATCTGAAACGAGAACTTTCTCAAATAAAAATAGTGATTGCGTATCAGAGAGACTATGGAGAAAATTTACGGGAATATGAACCGAATATAGTTTTATACCAACGAATAACATGGTACCCCGGATATTGTTATCTCTACATGAAATGAAAAGGAGACACTTAACAGAAGACAATAATTCAATTAAAACTAAAAAATGGGGGAAGGGGAAAAGAGGTAAGATAAAGTAGTAAAGAATGATCTGTTTACAACTTTGAAACTGAGAAGGGAGGTACGAGATTTAAAATAAAATATTGAAGGTAGTGTGAAAACAAAGACCCCCTTAAGGAATCGAATTCGCTATTCTAATGATTAAACAAGAAATAGTTATAAAAAAGACGATAAGTCGGTTAGAGAACTCAAACGAGGTTTATAATACAAAAAGTAGAAATTCTAGAGACAAGAAAATGTATTCCCGGAAAAGAATAAAGTATCTATACTATAGAAGAGACAAGGAAACTCTTACAATTAACGAAAAACATTTCCAAAGAATAAACGAATAAGACAATTGACATGGGAGTTCACAATTGGGAAGAGAAACAATTCTATAAAATAGGGTCACAAACAACTCAGACACAAATACGAAGAAAGTCTAAGGGAGAGTATAAATATACCTAAGATAACACATAACGTCGATGAAAGTCAATGATATTCCCTTTCCATTTAATAAGTCGGTAACCCGTCGAACACGGTCACCGTACAGAAGACCCATTCACTTCATGAAGAAGAAGGTTCTATTTTGGTCTGAGAGCACCCTGAAGGGACAAAAAACCTGGATTTGTGAACATAAAGAAGGTTTGGGAATCTTCGTTTTCAGATGACGAATATAGAACAGGGTTTAACCCCTACTTACCTACCTAACTTTTTTTGATGACAGTACTCACGCGAGACTAAAAATAAAAGAGAGTTATACGACGACGGCGACGACGGCGACGACGCAGTGAAGTCAGCACAGGCTGAGACACGTTGGGGTAGCTGTCGTCGGGTGGTCCCTAAGAGGGACCCTAAGAGGTCCGTTCTCGTGACCTCACCCAACGGTAAAGGAAGAGAATCGTTTAAGTAGAAGATCTGTGGCAAGGAATGTATGTAACGAGACGTAAACTTCAGAAGATCTGGGTAAAGGTTGAATGCATTTTAGAAGAATACATATCACTGTCTCACCAAACGAAGGTAATTAAGTAAGGAAACACGCAAGATATAAATTTCCCGAAGACTTGTATAAACAAGATGACTATTTTAAAAGAACAAAAGACTTCACAAATAACTCTATTAGGTATCAACTTAAAGAAGACATAAAAATATTAGAGAAGAAGTCTAAATAAACAAATGAAGACAAAAGAATCTTTTAAACGGTCTTAAAATACAAGATATAACTAAAGTTTATTGTTTAAAGGTACCAATAATTAAATAACTAAAAAAACAGAAGGTCAACATGACTAAAGGAATAAAAGTCAAAATCGATATAGATTCAAAAATAAAGATTCTAATAAGAATTTAATAAAAGATTTAGTAAACAAACTATTGAACTGACGATTCAGTTTCTGCTTTACCTTCCCGAAACACTAAAGATTAATGATTCCAAAGTTTTGTCAAAAACGAAGAGAAAAACAAGTCAAATCAAGTCAAGTCAACGGGACAGCACAGGCTGAGAAACACTGGGGTACGACTTCAGAGTCATTTATAGAGTAGTATATAGTAATTAAGACTAACAAACACGAGTAGATATAAAGTTCAATACTTCAGTAGAAACACGATTAATAACACCAGTCTCACTACTCTTTATTAGTCTGATAAATGTACTTACCCCTTTCTCTGCTCACCTAAGACCTACCGTTGGTTTTTATAAGTCACGTCATCTGTGACTAAAAAGAAAAATTAAAATAATTCTTACAGCATTACCGACGGTGTAATAGAATCGTTTACGACGATTACTATGTATTCAATCATTGTTTTTACTGTTAGTACAAACGGATAATTAAGTCAAAATTTGAGTAAAAGAGGAGTATGTTAGGTATACTTTATTAATCCTAAATATAATAACAAGAATTCGACGTTTATACCTTTGACTCCGAATATCCTTACTTTCCCGAAGAGGTTACAAGATCAATAAAACCTCCCTTGATAAAGATTCCGATCGGTTCTGTCGTATAAAAGACCGACGTTTAAGTTCATTTGTGGGAAACAGAAGAAATGGATATGAGGTTGTTCAAAAAGAATAAAGTTTTAATGGTATATTAAAAACCATGGTTAATGGGATAAAACTTAACGATGGTTTTTTGGATAGTAAAAGTGATATACTAATGAAAAAGAATCCCCATTTAATATATATCGGAATTGGAGTATTAAGACCAATTCGACTATACCCATTTATTATACTACAAGAAAGGTTATCGTAAAAACTTTTACGGTAGTGTAACAAATATCGAAAAGAAGACACAATAAGAGGTAAAAGATCTAAATTACCAAATTTCAGAATAAAAAGAATTTGGTCACATATCTCCAACGTAAATATAAATGATTTTATCACGATATATATTAGAGTGTTAAACCATTGTTATAAGTCAGAAAATGCAATGCTGAGGGATTAAAAGATGTCAAATCATCCCAGTTCTTATAAAAGTCAACTTTGAAAATTCGATCCATGTACCAACCAAAAATCTACAATGTCACTATCCCGTTAAAAGTAATTTTTTGTCTACGAAATTGAGATAAGAAATCGGGAATTAAAATAAAGGACGTGAATATACGTAATAGTATGTATCATCGATCTTAAATATTATCAAACTATTTGACACGAAACGTAAACCGTATTTTCATGTGTAGTAAGTAATGTTTCTCAGTACTAAACTACGAATACAAAAACAAATTGTGTTACTGGTCTTAGTAAATCAAAAGATGAAGATAAAGGTCGGTTTAGATTTTATCGTTTCTGATTTAGTTACGGAACCTATATCAAGGATTAAATAGTATGTTAAGGATTAGTACACTCTGTGAGAGGAAGGAGACTCTTTATAGTCTTACGTAAAGTAAAATAGACTGAGTCTTATAACTACAGTCCTCACAGTGTTTGAATATTTTAGGGATTATTATACCTTTTAAAACCCTTATACTCCGACTCAAAATTACCACCTTTTACTGAGTACGAGTTAAATTTTTAAAATAATCTTCTCTACAGATAAAGAATTGGAAATACATTTTTCTCTTTGTACTATATCATCTTTCTGGTGACCGGGACCTAAACCTTTCAAGATTGAGATAGACCACGAAGAGGCTACCGATGCACCATTTCTTAAACGGACGTTACGACCTCTGGGTCCAAGCTAGGGTCCCAGTCCTTCTAGGGGACCTCCTCCTTTACCGTTAAGTGAAGTCATAAGAACGGACTTTTTAGGGTGCCTGTCTCCTTGGACCACCCGATGTTAGGTGCCACAGAGTTTCTCAGTTTGTGCTGACTCGTTGACTTGTTGTTCGACATAGATCATACCCGAGACCGTACTCCATCGTTACTTTGTTACTCGATCTATCAAAGAGACTCGAACAAAAGAGGACATAAATACCCTTATTATTATAGACAGACCAGAATTTCCCATTGACTCTCTGAGGCTACTCTAGTGTATATACTTTCCTTCGACGGTTTACGTTACGTGATACCACCGACGTAATCGAAAGGCATGCGTAGACACGAAGTCAGAACTTACCTTTGTTACGAGGTGGTCGGTCATATCCTTCTCTCTTGTGGATTCTCCTTGTCTGGAAAATAAAATACAATAAATAAAAAATTTCAACAAATAAATAAACAGACACGATCTCGAATCAACACTGTGCACCCTAGAAATCAACGTCGCACGTTTGAGAATCAACGTCTTACACTCGATTAAAGGACTGGTCCCTAGCTCGGGTATGGAGGACGTAACCCTCACACTTCAGAATCGGTAACCTGGTGGTGCCTCCGGGGAAATAAAATTTTGTAAGAATTAAACCTAACCAGTTGTGTACGGGACAAGATAAGACACCTCCTTCGTAGTATTTATATAGTACTAGTGAACACCATAACAGGGAGAACGATGCTGACTCACTATTAAGTCCCTAAGAGATCACGAACGAGTACTGAGATTGTGAGATAGTTCGCCATCACGTAGAAGAACTATAAAGTTAACACTAACAATGTTACATTAAGAATGTAAGGATGTGACTAAAAACTTCGCAAATTTTATAAAAAGGAGAAGACTGAAATAAAAAGATAAACACTGATAATATAAACATTGATATTCGTAATAGTCAATAGAGTCAGTTTAACAGAAGTAAGTCTTCTAAGTAAATCTAAATAATAGAATCATTGAAGTAACATCTTTGTAAATACATCGTGAACTTTATATACATTGAAGACCCATGATTCTTGACATTCAGTTTATTCTATCGTAGAAGTCCTTTAAAATTTAAATTCAATCCTTTTACCTCTAGGTGTGTTGAGATTATCTTACACTGTTCTCACTTTACACCACTATATTTGTCTTACTATTTATCTCGAGATCGAACCTGAACTGCGGTCATAAAAAAAAATTAAACCACCGGTTTTCATCCCATGTTTCTGGACTGTAAATTTGTGTAGTTCATTAAGACAAATAGATTTCGTTTCAAGTGTTTAACAGACACCTGATCTAAACAGAACGTATATATGTACATATACGTGTGTATATATCCGAGTAGTATAATTTTTCGTCTCTGTAATGAAACGGTTGTTTCCGGGTAGACCAGTTTCGAAACCAAAAAGGTCACCAGTACATACCCACACTCTCAACCTGATATTTCTTTCGACTCACGGTTTCTTAACTACGAAAACTTGACACTACAACCTCTTCTGAGAACTCTCAGGGAACCTGACGTTTCTCTAGGTTGGTCAGACAGGATTTTCTCTAGTCAGGACTTATAAATAACCTTCCTGACTACGAATTCGACTTTGAGGTTATGAAACCCGGGGACTACACTTCTTGGCTGAGTAAACTTTTCTGGGACTAAGACCCTTACTGACTTCGGTCCTCCTCTGCCCCTGCTGTCTCCTACTCTACCAACCTACCGTAGTGGTTGAGTTACCTGTACTCAAACTCATTCGAGACCCACAACCACTGTCCGTCCCTTCGGACCACATGACGTCAGATACCGCAGAGTTTCTCAACCTGTACTGACTCACTGACTTGACTTACTTAACTATAACCGAGTGTCTTATAAAGTTTTTAAACTTGGTAGTACTTTCGTAATCTAGAGTACGTTTTCAGATTTAAAGACTCAAAGAGAATTTCAACAATTTGTAAACGACCATCAGGAATTAATTACAGGTTTTGTAATCGAAACGAAAACATACACTACTTTCGGTGGGTTTCTACCTGATTTGTACGGATGGGATTTAACCGGTGCACGAGTGTTCAAGCGACGATCGACGGTGAAGTGTGAGAGGTACGGACAGTAAAGACTTTATGGGTGTAACCGAGCGTCACACCCATAAAGTACCGGACACGTAAAGAACTAGAGAACAGACCTTGAAAGGGGGGACGGGGGGTGGAGACGGGGGTGGGACACATGGACAATCGAGTTAAGGAGTAAGTAAGTCCGGAGATCAAGTTCCAATGGAGTAATATCTCCGAAAGGGACTGGAGGAAGGGATTTTCTTGTCAGTAGTGATAGAGAAATAGGGAGAATTGACAAGAGACTCCGTACGTACACACACGTACGATTG
This sequence comes from Capra ibex, assembly GCA_006410555.1. Lineage (NCBI taxonomy): Eukaryota > Metazoa > Chordata > Mammalia > Artiodactyla > Bovidae > Capra > Capra ibex. Next base: position 55,187,095 of record SJYO01048061.1, on the reverse strand, counting down.
AACGAAGTCAGTACAGACTGAGACACACTGGGATACCTGACATCGGGGGTCCGAGGAGTAGGTACCCTAAGAGGTCCGTTCTTATAACCTCACCCAACGGCACGGGAGGAGGTCCCCTAGAAGGGCTGAGCCCTTAGTTTGGACCCAGAGGACGTGACGTCCGTCTAAGAAATGTTGATCACGGTGGATCCTTCGGAACTGTGAATAACGGTTTACCGTAGACTACATAAAAAATACACAAATGAACAAATAATTTATACGGGGAGACTATCTTGTATACGAAACACTCTCGACCCGGAAACAAAATAAATGGTACCAAAAGGACGGTGAATAGTGTCATGTACCGTGACTTGTTCGGTTATTTATACACAACCCGCTTACGACAACTTACTCGCATAACTTACATATGTGTACACATATTACATGTAATGTATATTATATATGTTTTACAATTTAGACGTCATATATAAAATTACTAGACTCTTCGACAAGAGTCCGAGACCAATGGACTTACCATTTGTTTCTTGGAACAAACTAGTACCGACGATGTTAAGTTCTCAGACGTCTTACGTGTACTAGACCCTGTATGCCAAGTTAGACCTAGCACGACTTTAAGACTCGTAAAACACCAAAGAGGGATTGTGGTCTGTACGTCGAGAGGAAGGTCACATGGCACGTCAAAATAAAGTCCAGGACATTTTTGGTGTTTGAATACCTCCACACCTCCACCCTTTTCCACCATCTCTTGTTGTGTAGAATTTTCGAAAAACAAAGACTCACGAGTATGAAGAAAAAAATTATATTTAAATAGATAAAATTAACCTCCGATTAATGAAATGTTATAACATAACCAAAACGGAATGTAACTGTACTTAGACGGTGTCCACATGTACACAAGGTATGAAGAACATCTCGAGACGTGGTCTTCCCCTTTTTTTTTTACCAGTACTGATAGTCCCCTTTCTTAACTTATCTGTAACCTATCCTATCTACTCTTCCTTTACCCCCTCCCTTGTAAACTCAGGTCTATTCAAAATGGTGTTACACTTTTATTCGAGGGTATTAGGAGGACAGGAGTAACACAGGAGTCGTTACTGTGTTTGTACCCTTCTAAATACATTCAGTCACTCAGAGTGTGACAATCCTTCTTTATAACCTTACTCCCTTTGGGACTGACACTTGAACCGAAAAGTGGTCGGACTGACACACCATACACACATAAGGGGTTTGTTAATTCTTCGTAAAGTAAAACAAGGAACCGTCTAGACGAAGTGAGGGTACATACTGATGGAAGAACAGAAATAAGAAAAGAATACTGAGTTTCTTTTTAATATGTGAGGGACAAGTACTAGAGAAGGGGTAGATACTGAATTACCGAGGGGTAGACACGAAAAGAGAGACAAAATATTATATTAGCTGTACGTAAGAATAAATAGGTTTTTTACAAATAACTCACGGGTGATCAAGATCCGTAATCTCTATGTGTCACCTTATTGTAAACATCGAAATTATTGTGAAAGATACTAGATTCCTTCATGGTCCCTCTTAAAAATGTCTACGACCAACTTTGTAGGTAGTTTCCTATAACTCTTTTCATTTGTGTACTACAAGAAAAGGACGTTTTCTGTCTGTGAATTAGGACCACAAGATACCTTTGGAAATCACATTCTACACATCCCTCCAAACATACAGTTACTAAGAGATAGTTTTATTGATGTTTAAGATTGTGGGCTCTTCTTACAGAGTCTTTTTCGTCCTGGTCTACAAAGATCTACATACGTATTTGTCGTGTATACTTGTACGAATCCGTAAACTAATCGGAAAAAAGAAACCCGACTCTACGGATGAGTATATCCACTCATACGGTCGTGACGTCTTTTTGAAGAGTCGGAGAGACTACGGATTTCTATCTTTATATTTATAATTAAACCTCTGGTTGACTCATCCACCGGAGGACCCACACTACCCACAGTAAAAAAAATTCCCTTTAAAATTAGTCGTTCAATAACTCTACTGTAGTACATAACAAAAATCGACTTAAGACACCGTCTTTTCACACATCCTTCTGTGGTGTCAGGACATCCTTTCTATTACAATAAGTTATAAAGGGTATATGAAAATTCATATTTGGTTCTAACCTCGTCGTCAAAGTCATCGTCTTTACGAACCGAAAACCTTCTCAAAAGAGACGAGAAGGTAACCGAGGTATACACCCGGGAAAACCCCAAAAAGTACTCTTAACACTTACACCTTCAATATTTTATCTGATGATCGGACATGAGGAGTAAACCCCCTCGTATCTCTTCAAGGATCCTCGTGCCCCATTCCATCGGGAAAGACAAACGAGTCAACTTCGAGACCTTTTGACCCTTCCGATCTCTTCCGCTTCAAGGTTGTAAACTAAAAGACTAATTGAGACAGTGATACTTTTGAGAATTAACAAAAGCACGAACCCTAACTTTTATAAAGGTTCTTCAGACGAATGAAGTATCATTCACGACAAATGTTGACATTACCTCAGAAACGAGTTCCAATTCCTAGAGCGTGGGAACCCACGGATATCACCACTAGTATTGACATCAAATTTACATCTCCTCTCCTATAGGACATCTACCACCTAAAACCTGATTTAGAGAGCACTCCTGAACACACAACGGAAATGCACTCCATTATTAATTCTAAGATCCATCGACATATACCGACACGACTCGGGGAGTCGGTGTCCGTGAAACTCTTCTTTGTCCGAGAACCCTTCAATAAAGATTTTCAATGTATTGACCTTGAAGGAACCACCAGGTCACCGATTCTGAGGTGTGAGGGTTACGTCCCCAGGGCCCAAGTTAGGGATCAGACCCTTGATCCAGGGTGTACGGTGTTACTTCCCAAACGTGCACCGTTGAATTTTCTAGGACTCACGGTGTTGATTCTGGGTCGTGTCGGTTCATTGATTTCCTTTTTTATTGATTTATTTTCAATGTTTTGATCATTCACTGTTCCCTTATTAGGTTTTGGGTTTGAAATTTCTAATTGTTGTGTTAGGGTAAAATAGTTATTGATTCACTCTGCGTCTCTTCAAGTTCCGGTGTCTTGTCTAATGTTTGTCTGTACCTTGACTACCCGAAGACAGGTGGTCCGACCGGAAGGATGTTGTGATATGTAGACCGACACACATGTCGGGTGGTCCCAGAGTTCTAGTTTAAACTCTGGTTCCTTAGGGATGGTGTGGTCGACTTCATGTTTGTTTTGGAACAGTGACAAACCCCCTTCGAAAAACGAAGAGTGATAGTATAATAAACTGGAGGATGATGTATCCGAACGGTCCACCGTGGTCCCCATTTCTTAGGAGGACGGTTACACCCTCTACGTTCTCTGCGCCCAAACTAGGGACCCAACCCTTCTAGGGGACCTCCTCTTTTACCGTTGAGTTAGGTTACTAGAACGGACCTTTTAAGGTACCTGTCTCCTCGGATCGTCCGATGTCGGGTACCTCAGCGTTTTCTCAACCTGTGCTGAATCGTATGTACGGATAATATACCGGTCTGAGATGGTCCAAAAAGACACTAGGAGTGTTATTGGGAGACTCTATTATAATAGTAATACAAGTAAAATGTCTACCCATTTGACTCAGGGTCAAGGTAATTTCTTGAACGAGTTCCAACGTGTCTATCTTCCTCTGACTTAACCCCAGGTTTTAAAAAAGTTACCCTGAACTTGGATAGGAGAAAGGTGTTGTGTGTCACAGGAAGTGACAACGAGACCCCTACCGCCCCCGCCCTCCCCCACCACCCACTCCTCCACGGAATACGTTTGTAGAGGAGGACGGATCGGGGTCTCTAATGACGGAACGAACCGGTCTACGGACCGTGGACACTCGAACCTCGGTCGACGTCGATCCGAAACGTCCGTAGTCTCGGACACGACCCACCCGTACAGTGAGGCGTGACACACTTACTCACAAACTAAACGGAATCGAGTGGTAACCCACCTCAGGTGAAACCCGTCTTGTGAATCACCGACTTATTTGTGAGTCTCGTAGAACCTTTCCGACGTACACGACCACCAAACTGTGACTAAACTCGACGAACCTCTCTACGGTAGTTTTCGGTCGAAACTGGTGACCACAAGATAACTCTCTGGAACGGAAGAATCGGAGAGTGACAGGGTCAAAGGAACCTCCAGTTGGCTCCTGTTTATGTAGGACAATAAAGACGGCTCAAAGAGAAGAAGTCTGGCTCCTGTCTCCGTCCTCTGCGGAGACTTTAAGACCTGTTTCGTTTGATTTATGGTGGTTTTACCTTCTCCGACGAAATCTTGAAGTGTTGACCCTCCCACTATTTCTGAGTGTTGGACCCCGTTCCTACCTCTTTAGAGAACCGAAAAATATAAGAATCTCTGGGAACCTCGACCGGGCAATCCTCTGCACAAAGGAAAATAATGGAGTCCCTGACCCAATCTCCTAAACCCCTCGGAATATGACAACCAGGGACGGGACCGAGGCTGAACTTAGAGTCTTCCCACCTAACGATACTGGTACTCGGACTCTTTTCACGTCTTCTTACCCTCAAACACACACTGACACTTAAAACGACGTAATTACGACCCCTACGTACTTGTCCCTCTCACAAGAGTTACCTGGTTTTGTCAGGGTAATGTACCTCCTTCACCCCTTCGAACGACACTTAAAGAGTCTGAACTTCGATTGCACACTTGTAACCACTACTTAAGTCAGAAAGAGGCTATCAGGTGTATTTCTAGATTAGATACGTGTACACTTTTGAGTGTCCTCTAGGGTTTTGATCGGACCTTTTTACAGAAGCTATATCAGTCACAGTGAACTCATACGTTTTAACCAAAAAAGAACTGACTAACTTTGTTCCGTGAACCTCTAAACTCTACCAACCACTTTATTATTTCACGGTAATAGAGAAGTTTCTTCATTATTTGTTCTCCGTTCCTCCTCTTTGGTAGATACTACTCGTAATACCTTTAAAGACGTTTTTATAGGGTTTTCCCTCGGTAGAGACCCGGAACTCTGGACGTAGTAACTGAAATTTTATCGGAAAAAAATCAAGAACAACTAGAGATGGGTTTCTTTTATTAGTATGAACTCATTTAATAAAGAGTGTGACACAGAGTACCTCTTGTGACTTTAGTGACACTTCGACTTTTTAATGACTGTCTGTATCCCCTGCACAATGAGATTCATCGGACCTTTCCACAGATTTGTCAACTCACTGAATCACACTAATTACTCGGACAAACTCAGTTGTCATCACCGACCTCAAGACTCCAGTTAAAGCAAAGGAATTACTATTATTCGTACCTTACCCCTGATCGAATCTAAATCCTTTAACTTAATCTCAGACCTATTAAATCTCAGTACTATCATATCGGACTTTTTTTCTCAAAACGGTGGAAGTTGGTTAACGATCGAACCTGGAAAAATTAACTCACTGATAAAACCACCTCTATTTCCTTGTTATCGTAATTTTATTTACGGTTTCTGAAAAGTCCTTTAATTTTTTTTTTGTGTATAAATTCCCCTTCGATCGATGGAGAAAGAATAGAAAGTTCCCAAGTTGAATTTATTGATATTTATTGATAAGGGGGACGGTCTTCCGGAGGGATTTGAACAGATTTCACAATCAGGGACTAGAATAAAAATGAAATAAAATAGAATAAAATAAAAAAGTACATTTCCGTAAAATAAAATTTATATCGTCACACATTTACAGTTAGAGTTTGACAGTCAGACTTTGATAGGTAGATAGGGAGGGGGTGGTGGAAATGGGGGTTACTGGTATTTAAACAAGAGATTTAGAATATCCAGACAAAGTATTTATTCAAGTAAACATAGTAAAAAATTCTAAGGGGTATATTCGTTATAGCATATTATAAACAGAGACAGACTGAATGAAGTGAATCATACCATTAGAGGTCCAGGTAGGTACAATGATGTTTACCCTAATAAGGTAAGAAAAATCACCGACTCACATAGAGGTAGTCTATATACGGGTCCTCACCCTAACGACTTAGTATACCATTGAGATAAAAATCAAAAATTTATCGAGGAACCTGAAACGTGCTAACATTAAGATATCAATGAACACAGTAATAAACAAATTTTAGAGAGAGTTCTGTTTCCTGACACAGGTAACAGAAGTGGTGGTATAAAGGTCGAGGATAGGGACATAGACCGTGTACCATCTTTAAATTATTGTTTACATAACTATCTTGTTTACTCACTTACTTATCGAGGAAGTGTTACTGATGATGTAAAACATTAATATTAGAACAACAAATGTGCGATTCTAACAAACTAAATAGTGTCTAAATAACCAGTCTTCGAACGTTTCCGATCTGTAAGAGATCTACTCGACGACTTCGATTTCTATGTAAAAAAGGTTTTATTTAAGACCTAAAGGTCGACTATCGTAGATAAACGTCAACAAAATATTGTATCTCGTTGAGTCGACGGAACCCAAGTATAAAAACCTTCTCTTAAGGGTACAGTTTTACTCTAAGGAGAAGAGAGTGAACAGTTGTTCAGAAGTATAAAGGAGTACTAATCCTAAATACTTTTGTGATAACCCCTCCTAACACTCTCAGTGTCTTTGGTTTCTTACTACCAGTGACCCATATAGAATTTACGGTACTGATACCTCAGAAACCCCGAAGGGACCACCTAGTCGTCATTTCTTACGCGGAATTACGTCCTCAGTGTCCTCTATGTTCAGGCTAGGGACCCAACCCTTCTAGGGGACCTCCTCCCGGACCGTTGGGTGAGGTTATAAGAACGGACCTCTTAGGGTACCTGTCTGACACCCGATGTCAGATATCATAACTTTTCTCAGCCTGTGCTGACTTCGCTGAATCGCGCGTACGTGTGCTTCAGAAGGGACGACAAGTTCCACATCCGGTAAGGGTACCGGAACTAAAGGTCAGTCGTTCGTAGAACCAAGACTTACACCCACTTTGGATATTCACTTGTAAAAAGAACCTTAGAGAGTTTGACGAAGGGGACTAAATTCTCCTTTAAAGGTCTTATTTAAAGTTTCTCGGTATTCAGTTATTCTTTTTTCCGTCTTTTGACTGCTTGACGAGGATCAATGCAGTCAACTCCCACCGGAAGGCGCAGAGGAGACTCAGATCGGGACATAAAAGATCTTTTCGCAAAGATTGAGGAGGGTCGGTTACAGCCCCTCTCCTTCTACGAATCCCGACGTCTTTCTCGGAGGCCCTTCGTATAAGTACCACATCGGAGCACGACTCTACGACACGCAAGCGCCCCACCCCGCCCTTGATCAGTAGGGGACACCGGAGATCGGACCTTTTAGGGCACCTGTCTCCTCGGACCACCCGAAGTCAGGTACTCCAGCGATGCTCAGCCAGTGCTGACTCGCTGAAGTGAGAGTGAAAAGTGAAAGTACGTAACCTCTTCCTTTACCGTTGGGTGAGGTCACAAGAACGGACCTCTTAGGGTCCCTGCCCCCTCGGACCACCCGACGGCAGCTACCCCAGCGTGCTGACTTCGCTGAATCGTCGTCGTCGTACCGGAGACTACTTCGTAAAAAGGTGTTGGCTCTACTGTCGTCTTACAACGGCACTTTCTACAAAAAGTGAAGACAAAGTTACGCCAACTGACCTTTGTAGTCAAAAGGTCAGTCTTTCGACACGCGAGGCGTCGACACCGACGCACGTACGGCGTGCCGCCACTTCGCGAGGTGCCGCCTACGATACCTCACTCCTTCCTTCGTCCTCCGACCGTGACGCTGGTCAGGGCCCAGGACCGAGGCCAAAACTGTGGCAAAGTAGAATCCTAAGGACAAGAGACTCAAACCCTCTCTATAGAACAATTCGGAATCAAATGAATAGATCCTTTTACCCATTTGACTTATCTAGTAGATTCAACTAGAGATCCTCCGGCCGCAGTCCACTCGGTCGATACCAGTCCGTTCACCGACTAGTCCAGGAATGACTGGTACCGATCTTTATGATCTAATGGATATGGTTCCGAACCGTCAAAATCGCACAGTAGTCCCGACACAGAGAGTCAGACACGAGTCAGACTTTATGTTTCTTCCTTTATGACCCCCGTGTTCTTACATATGTGAAACGAATGGAAACGGAAAATATCAGACGTGATCATACAGAGTTTATCGTCACGGATGAATCCGTTAAATTTACGAAATGTCGTTAACACTATTAAGATCTGCAGTGGAAAATTCGTGTAAAAGGTTATAAGTTGGTTTTGAAAAAAGGAATCGACCTGAGAAGACAACCTGTAAATTTTTCGATGACTAAACGTGTGTTCAAAGATTTAATATTATAGCTGAGATGAGGATTGTCTTTATTACTGTTTATCAATATCTTATAAAACGTAAAGTACAAGAGGAATCTTGTGTAGGGTGATCTCCACAAGTTGTTGTTTTTTTTAATGACAAAGAAAGATTCAAACCTTCTGTCATCCGTTCACACTTACAACAGAACTACTCCTCCCTCATCCAGAAATCAGTGGTCGTAGAGAGTGAAACCTTTATAGGTGAAACAAAAAACGTTTTTGAACGTAAGTAAACTTTTAGTTTTGAGTTTAAACCAACTTGGGGTTCTATCACAAAGATTTTTGAGTCTTAAACTAGAACGAACCTAAATGTTAAATTTCTCTGTCCACACACACAAATCAACGAGTCAACGAACGTTGGGATACTTGACATCGGGTGGTCGGAGGAGACAGGTACCGTAACAGGGTCGTTCTTATGACCTCACCCAACGGTAAAGAAGGAGACCTTCTTTTGACAATTCGATGTCTTCACCTACACACGTCTATGAAGGAAAGTATTCCTTTCGTCTCTTCTGACGAAGTGTCTCTCGTCTCTCCCGGTATGAACGGGGTATCGACGGGGAAGAATCTGGATTCGTTGGAAAGAGAAAATTCCGAAGGTTCTGATAGTAAGGAGTCACTGTTCCCCGGGATGGTTATTTCCAGGAGAGAAGGTCACAGGCGAACTACATCACTGCCGTATGAGAGGGTCCAATCGGAAATCCACGGGTCCCTCTTCCGTTTGTACAGAACACACTTACTCTAATTGTGACGGGTGTCCGAGAAAAATAGGAGTGATAACTATCACACACTTTTTGTCCTACATCGGTTGTAACTTTTTCCAGTGTAACGTCCTTACGTCTCTAAGGTTCAAATTTTTATGTCTTCTGTATCAATTTTTTTACCCACCAAAATACGAATAAGATGTTTTAAGACTTGTCATTCAAATTATGTTGGTCTTTCGTTTCATAACAGGTGTAATCGGATGGATAAGACCCATTCTGAACATAAACACCAGTAGTAAGTACTCGGTTCTTGTTGGAACCTTTTTTCAGTAGTCTTTGGTCCTAAGTGTACCGATACTACATTAGTCGTAGTTTATTTACGTTCCAGTTCTCGACATTACAAAGTCATGTATGTCCGAGACTTCTAGGTACCAGAACATTCATTGTCGTTATATCGATAAAAAAAAAATTAGAGCACAACCTTATGTACGTCAATCGTCGTATCCGTATTAACCATTATTTTTTGGATTTTTCTATCAAAGACTCGAAACTTGTCCTTCTCCGCCGTGAACCTATGGCACATTCGACTAAGTTGTTTGTTCATGCATTTATTGAGAAGAGGTCGGTAATAAGGTTTAGACATAACTATTTAGTAACGTAGAGTATACCTAGATACTAAAACATTTAAAAGTAATTTAAGTTTATTTGTATTTTAACTATTAATTCCACATGTTAAGTCACCGTAAATCATGGAAGTGCACAACACACTGGTAGTGGATATAGATTAAGGTTTAATAATAAAAAAACTATAAATAAATAAACCGACACGGTCCATAATTGTGTCCTAAAAATCGACTCTGTACACTCTAGAGCAAGGGACTGGTCCCTAGCTTGAGTCCGAGGGACGTAACTCTCACGTCACAAAATCGGGGACCACCAGGTTTAATAAAGATACCGTGGGTTTTCTTTGGAACATTGACGATTCGTCAGTGAGAAAAAAGGAGAGCGGTCGGAGGTCGTTAACAATTAGACGAAAGATGGAGGTACCTCAAGGGATAAGAAGTACAAAGTATATTTACTTTAGTATTCCATACAATGGAAAACACAGAGTACATCCTTCTTAAGTATCTCTACTCAAAGAGTTTCGTCATTAAACTTACACCCTTCCTCGTTCTGCAATGCTTCCGTCTCTCCGTCTTCTTACCGGTCACAACGGTCTTCTCCCGTCTCTCATCTTCGGTCCCGAACATACCCTTCTCAAGTGAGTATCTTCCAGGACTACCGACATTCTTCTCAAAATTATAACACGTCTTCCGTCGACCTTAAGAACACCCTAGTAATCTTCTCCCTGTCCACTAAAAGTCACCACAGACGTCCTCACTTACGACTTCAGTCCCTTCAAACGTCATATCCAATACTGCCTCCCGATACGGTTATAACGAGTCGGCAATTTTTCTTATGTAAACTTAGTCAAGACAACTCTACCTACTTTGACCTCGGCTAATATGTCTCACTTCATTCGGTCTTTCTTTTTGTGGTTATGTCATATGATTGTGTATATATACCTTAAATCTTTCTACCGTTACTGCTGGGACATACGTTCTGTCGTTTTTTCTGTGTCTACACATATCGCCTGAAAACCTGAGTCTCCCTCTCCCTCTCCCACCCTACTAAACCCTCTTGCCGTAACTTTGTACATATGACAGTACATTCTTAGCTTAGTGGTCAGATACAGGCTACGTCCTATGTCGTACGAACCCCGACCACGTGCCCCTACTGGGTCTCCCTACAGCACCCCTCCCTCCTCCCTCCCCCCCAAGTACAAACCCTAGCGTACATGTGGGCACCACCTAAGTACAGTTACATACCGTTTTGGTTATGTCATAACATTTCATTTTATTTCATTTTTATTTTTAATTTTTTTTTTCTCCGTCTTTAGTCCCTATTTATTACAAGGGAGTTCCAAACTCATACATCAATATTGAGAAATCATAATTGTTAAGGGACAAAGTGAACTTTTCAAAGACGATTAAGTTCTTTCTTCACTTATAAGATTCTTAGGTATTTTTTATAAAATTCACGTACTTACGGAATTCTTCGATAGAGATATTTTCCATAGACAAATAAGTATTAATTGAAGAGAGGTCTCAGAAATTATAAGTTGTTAAGGTATGAAAGGAAGTAAGTCTAAAATAAATAAGTCGTTTATAAATGACTTGTACACGAATCCTAGTACGTCTCTAAATTTTTGGTCTCTCGACATAAACCTGATCTAATCATCAAGAATTGTCCTCGTCATGGGAGATACTACTTAAAACCTTGAAACCCACACAAAAACCAACAACGTCATTAACCCCACTTGATCACCGAGTACCACCTCCAGACCCTCCAATCCACCGGACCAATAAGGGTCTTGTCAGGACGTGTGTCTTTTCACTAGAGTACCAGTGAGTCGAAGGATTATCGAGTCTATCAGTTCATCCACCATTGGGACAATTATTAATAGGTTGGTTTTAGATTGAGTTTATATATATTAATAGATTTGAATCTTGGATTTGATTTTATAAACATGTGTGTGTGTGTGTGTTTATAAAGAAGTATCAAAGTTACTTTTATTCTGAAAAAGTTCTCACCAGGAATAACTCCCTTCTCTCACGAAACAAAGTAAGTCGTGAACAGTCCAAGTGATAAAACCTTTTACCGTAGTGGTTACCATTATAAATCGGAACATAAAGTCAGAAGTAGTTGGTCAGACTAAAAGGTTGACGGTATAAACATCAGTAAGATCTATATCAATACAACTTCTTATTAAAAACCTTCACGAGCATTGACACTGAAAGTAAGTCGACATTTTACTCGGACACACTACTACCAATTAAATTGGAACCGATCCCATTCCCTACAGGTCTATTGACCATTTTGTAATAAAGACCTACACAGACAACTCCTACAGACCCCTCCTCTAATCGTGTTCTAAACTTGAGCACTTGACTCACTTTTTCTAGTGAGAGTGTCACGTCCTCTCAGAGTAAGTCAGGTTACTGACTCTCAGATTTATCTTATACTCCTTACCGTTTATACGAAGGAGACGAACTTAGCTCTGTGGGTTGAAGAGGACGGGACCCTTGAGACCTCGTAATGCTGAAGACTCAGAGTCCGTAAACCTGCACCTGTATCTGATCCTGAAACGAGTGGGGTGGAGTGGGGGGATGTGGGGGAGGTAAGAGTCTAGAAACCTGAACCTGACTTGATATGATGGTTGAAATTGCCAAGTAGTCGGAAGAATCAAGAGGTCGAAATGTGAGTCCCTGACAACCAAAGGTACTAGTACACTCGGTTAAGGATATTATTTAGAGAGTATATATAAATATATATAGGATAATCAAGACAAGAGACCTCTTGGGACTAATTGGGTCGGACACAGTTTCTAAGAATAAATTGTATAGTTAATTATCTTACGACTTTTATTTCAGTAAGTCAGCACAGACTGAGAAACTCAGGGGTACCTGATATCGGACGGTTCGAGGAGACAGGAACCTTAAGAGGTCCGTTCTTATGACCTCACCCAACGGTAGGGGAAGAGGTCCCTTAGAAGGACTGGGACCCTAGTTTGGACCCAGAGGACGTAACGTCCGGCTAAGAAATGACAGACTCGGTATTATCTTACGACTCTATTTAAATATTTTTCTGTTTGTCCATTTTGGACTAGTCATAGGTTCCCTTTATTAGTCAACGTGGGATGATCTGTGTAAAATGGAAAGATCCCTGTTATTAGTAAACGTCACAAGGGTAAATAAATAATCACTTGTCTCAACAATCGAGTTTCCGTTACCGACTTTCTATCTGCATAGGGTCCTTCACACGATTCCGTGAGTCATTAGATGTGTGACAAAAACGGTTAAAGTTTTGGAGTAAAAAAGGAGTATATCAGTAGACTAAAACAGAAGATCCATCAGTACGAACTTGTAAATACATCATTTTACACACAGAAGATTTTGCTATTTAATAAAAGAAAATTAAAATGAAATATTAATATCTTTCTATAATTAATAAAATTTTAATACACGTCCATTTAATACAATAGATACCTCAATTAAAATCTTATAATTTACTCTCCAATCTTTTGTAAACAAATTTTTATTCCGTTGAATTGAGAAGATAATTCTCAACTCCTGGTGACCTGATTTATCAGAAATTCTGGGGAAGGTTGGAACGTCAACGACTGTAGAACTAAAGTCCTACAGATTAAAATTTAACAAAAGACATGTCATAAAAAACAACGTCAACGAGTAGTAGACTGGAGTATTTGGGTTTGGAAGTCATTCTCAGACAAGGAGACCCCTCTCTACTTTCCCCTCCTACAGGTCATATCCCCATACAGCATGTCTTTTCCCGGTCGGGTGGAGTCCCCATTCTTTGTCTGTTTTCTCCCTTAAGTCCTCGTCTTTTAGGCTCGACCTTCAACGTGGTTCTGGGTTCGAGGGATGGGGACTTAGAAGTCTCTATAGTGTCTCCTTCGATCTAATAGGTATTTGATCAAATAAAGATTTCTTGGCCCATAGGGATTAGATAAACTCCCGAAGGGAACACCGAGTCGACCATTTCTTGGATGGACGGTTGCGTCCTCTGTGTTCTCTACACTCAAACTAGGGACCCAGTTCTTCTAGGGGACCCCTCCTTTTACCGTTGGGTGAAGTCATGAGAACGGACCCTTTAGGGTACCTGTCTCCTCGGACCACCCGATGTCAGGTACCCTGGTGCTTCTCGACCTGTACTGTCATACGTACGTGTGTGTGTTAGATAACCCTCTGAAGTCTTGAGGTCTTCCTACCGTTCGTGTATTAAGTAAGGAGCCCAAAAGAAATATAATCCTCGAAAGAGTTACACCCTTTTTGATTCGATCTAAGAAGTACTCATTTGCAGTCGTGTCGGACACACCAAAATAAACGTGTATCACACTGACAAGGAATCAACTTCCTAACGAAGATGAAGACACTTCGGTGTCTTGTGAGCGAAGCTGAACTCAGACGTAGTCGACGTAGTCGTCTATAGGGCTTCTGTCATAACGAGGGGACCCTGAGCCTCGTCCCTAAAAGAAGAAATTTGAGGGGGAAAATAAATTCACTGAAGGGACCACCGAGTCTGTTATTTCATAGACAGATGTCACGCCCTCTGGGTACAAGTTAGGGACCCAGTCCTTCTAGAGGACCTCTACCTTTACCATTGCGTAAGGTCATAAGAACGGACCTTTTAGGGTACCGACCTCCCCGGACCATCCGACGTCAGGTACCCCAACGTTTCTCAACCTGTACTGACACGCTGAAGTGAAGTGAAATGAAATAAATTGACGACCGTTGTCCCAATAACGTGAGTAGAGTGTACGATCATTTCATCACGAGTTTTAAGAGGTTCGGTCCGAAGTCGTTATGCACTTGGCACTTGAAGGACTACAAGTTCGACCAAAATCTTTTCCGTCTCCTTGGTCTCTAGTTTAACGGTTGTAGGCGACCTAGTAGTTTTTTCGTTCTCTTAAGGTCTTTTTGTAGATAAACACGAAATAACTGATACCGATTCGGAAACTGACACACCTAGTGTTATTTGACACCTTTTAAGACTTTCTCTACCCTTGTGGTCTGGTGGACTGGACGGAGAACTCTTTGGATATACGTCCAGGCCTTCGTTATCAATCTTGACCTGTACCTTGTTGTCTAACCAAGGTTTATCCTTTTCCTCATACAGTTCCGACATATAACAGTGGGACGAATAAATTGAATATACGTCTCATGTAGTACTCTTTGTGACCCGACCTACTTCGTGTTCAACCTTAGTTCTAACGGTCCTCTTTATAGTTATTGGAGTCTATACGTCTACTGTGGTGGGGATACCGTCTTTCACTTCTCCTTGATTTTTCGGAGAACTACTTTCACTTTCTCCTCTCACTTTTTCAACCGAATTTCGAGTTGTAAATCTTTTGATTCCAGTACCGTAGGCCAGGGTAGTGAAGGACCGTTTATCTACCCCTTTATCACCTTTGTCACTTTCTGAAATAAAAGAACTCGAGACTTTAGTGACGTCTACCACTGACGTCGGTACTTTAATTTTCTACGAATGAGGAACCTTCCTTTCACTACTGGTTGGATCTATCGTATAATTTTTCGTCTCTGTAATGAAACGGTTGTTTCCAGGTAGATCAGTTCCGATACCAAAAAGGTCACCAGTACATACCTACACTCTCAACTTGACACTTCTTTCGACTCGTGACTTCTTAACTACGAAAACTTGACACCACAACGTCTTCTGAGAACTCTCAGGGAACCTGAGGTTCCTCTAGGTTGGTCAGATAAGATTTCCTCTAGTCCGGACCCACAAGAAACCTTCCTGACTACGATTTCGACTTTGAGGTTATGAAACCGGTGGAGTACGCTTCTCAACTGAGTAACCTTTTCTGAGACTAAGACCCTCCCTAATCCCCGTTCTCCTCTTCCCCTGCTGTCTCCTACTCTACCGACCAACCGTAGTGGCTGAGCTACCTGTACTCAAACCCACCTGACCCTCAACCACTATCTGTCCCTCCGGACCGCACGACACTAAGTACCCCAGCGTTTCTCAGCCTGTGCTGACTCACTGACTTGACTTGACTTGTCCCAATATTACTCATTGTATAAAGTTTTGGTAAAAAGAGGTAGGGATAGATAAAGACGTTAGAAATAAAGTCATTTATTTTGAGTCCCAGGTTCAGAACAAAAAGGGTCCTGTCAAAGTGGAGAGTGTGTTATCACACAAAGATTTTATGATTTAGTTCCCGACAACCCCTGCAGGAATCTNTAATCCCCGTTCTCCTCTTCCCCTGCTGTCTCCTACTCTACCGACCTACCGTAGTGGCTGAGCTACCTGTACTCAAACCCACCTGAGACCCTCAACCACTATCTGTCCCTCCGGACCGCACGACACTAAGTACCCCAGCGTTTCTCAGCCTGTGCTGACTCACTGACTTGACTTGACTTGACTTGTCCCAATATTACTCATTGTATAAAGTTTTGGTAAAAAGAGGTAGGGATAGATAAAGACGTTAGAAATAAAGTCATTTATTTTGAGTCCCAGGTTCAGAACAAAAAGGGTCCTGTCAAAGTGGAGAGTGTGTTATCACACAAAGATTTTATGATTTAGTTCCCGACAACCCCTGCAGGAATCTCGGGTCTCGTCGTGCTCAACTATTCGACCTCGTTTGTAAAAGAATACCCTTGAAGTAGACGGAGGAAGGTGTCTATATCGTCTCTTTTCCAGGTCTTACGTGTTAAAAAGAAGTGTATCTGGAGTCCAAAAGATTGTATACCTTTTTCACCGAACGATCACCCTGAAAGGTCGTTTTAAGAGAAAGTCAACCTAAGTGTATTCTGATATGACGAGCCAATATCAAACCTGGTATCACTGTGGAGAGGAAAGTGAACCGTCGTGATCTTCGATAAACCTATCTTTACTTTCGGGAACTTTTTCGTAATTCCTTTAACGGTAGGAGGACGACCTTTCCCCACTCTCCGAACGAATCAAAGGAATGACCTCGACCTTTTCAGAGAGTCGAGTGGACCCAGTAGCGGTGGGAAACTTGACCCCAGACTTGAGGACTAAAATTCTCAACCGTAGAAATCCCGAATCAGTCCATCGTGATCACCATTTCTTGGGTGGAACGTTACGTCCTTTGAATTTTCTGTTCTGAGTCCAAGATAGGAACCCAGTCCTTCTAAGGGGCCTCCTCCCGTACCGTTGGGCGAGGTCAAAAGAACGGACCTCTTAGGGTACCTGTCCCCTTGGACCACCCGATGTCAGGTACTCCAGTGTTTCTCAGTCCGTACTGACTTCGCTGTACCGCACGTGTGTGCTTGGTCCGTCACTTCTACGTTCCTTCGGTCCAGACGTTTCCCGTTGGACCCTACTTTTGGGGAGACTAACCGAATTATTCAAGGACCCTCTACGTCTTGTCAACAGGGGTGAGTATGTGGATTCGGTAGTCAGCCGTGGAAGGAGGGAATAGGATCTTTCTCAAAAGGTATCTTCTCCTAAAACACCCGAGACTCGCCCCGAACCGTTTTCTTACCTCTTCTCTTTCCCTCGTTTGACCTCTCTTTTTATTAGTTCTACTTTTTACTTGTTCTAAATACTTCCGTCGGGTGGGGAAGGGACGATGTATCACGACGACGAACTCTATATAAAAGGTCGAGGAGTATCTGACCAAAGTTTACTCCGTTTAATCGTCTGACGGTAGTGAAAGAAACTCTTTGACAGTCGTCTAATTATCTAGAAGGGTTATATCATTAACGGGAGTTTCACTCGGAGATAAAAGGTAGTGTAGTGACTTAAATATAAAAGGAACCTTATCGGATTCGGAAACAAATACGGGAAACTTACGAACAAAGTATAGGTGGTGATAGTATAAAGGAAAATCGTCACACTAGAGAACCGGTCCAATATATCTCAATTCGGAAACCTCATTTCGGAAGGTTGGGTATTAATAAAAGTACGGAGAGAAGTCTCAAGGAGACACATAACAACAGAAGAACACGAAACCCCAAGACGAGACGTGTCCCTATTACCATTACCTCAACGCGAACTTGGGACCACGGGCCTCGTCATAACCCATGAACCCCCAGACGTCGAGAAAGACCGAAGGTGAGAACGAAATACTACATAATAATTTGGAGGTCTTCAGATCTTAAAGAATAACCACTGTTTTCGTTAAAAAGGAAGAAGGGAGTTAAGAACCGGTGACTCAAGGAAAAGTATGACACAATTAGAGATGTAGGTTCAGACCTCCAGTGAATAAAAGTCTCATTGGACAGGGGGCGTCAAAATACTGGGAAAACTTATACCCTTGTTCTACTTCTCGTGTCTCTTTTCTTTTTCCTGTCCAGAAAACACTAAGAAGGTGTTTCCCTTCCTCAACACTTCTTTGTGTTCAACGACACATCTTGTGTCTGTCTCAAACTACAACCCTTTATCTGTCTTAAACTACGACAATCTCCATCTTAAACTTAAAGAACCTTGTTTTCACAACTGATTTCTGTCACCAACGGAGCGTCACGCGTTAGAGTTCTCCGGCGTGTGTTCGAGTGGAAAAGACGGAGCCCAAGTCAGTAACGAAGTAAACGAGAGTAGTCGAACTAAAAGACGTAGAGACAAGAACTAAAAAAAAAAGAAAAAGACATTGGTTTGGAGTCCTAAGAACGTGACAAAAAGAGGGTGTACACGAATTTAAAAATTTTTAAGTAGAAACGGGAAACCAAAATATCTTTCTAGAACTCTTTTGGACTTTTGGTAATTCTGAACATCTCTAGCGAACTAATTCTACGGTGGGGGGTGGGGATGGGGAAGTAAATTTTTCTTTTCGAGAAGTTTCAGGACGTCGATACTTCTTGTATAAAAATCCTAGGAACACCAATGAAATTACAGACTGGAACGAAACTGTAGTACGAACACTTTCTGCCCCCTATAGAGGTCTCTAATTTTTTGTAAGTCGGGTACGGTTCAGGGTTTAGCAACTGGGACTAAATAGAACACTCTCACTTCGCAAGGGGAAGAAAGTGGGTGTGGGGACCTCACCTCGTAGTGAGTCTGGGAAACCACGGGGGAAGGGGGACGGAGGGGTGGAGGGGGGTCAAGTACCTTGGTCTTCAACAAGGACGTAGTTCCGTGACTCGACAGGACCGGACCATGAAAAAAAAAGGACGGACAATGGGACTAGACGGTAGATAGACGAGAAGTCCCTACTACTCCGGACCCGGGACGAGAACTCTCCCGAGGAGACCCGAGAGGAGACGGGTGTTGACGTGAGGTCTGTACCCCGGGTATTCAGATAAGTCTCGGACGTGGGGTAGAAGATCCGTCGGGGATCTCTTGACCCTAGGCCCTGGGGACTACCGACGTGTTGGCGGGTTTGTAGGAAGGTCCCGGCCACGTGTTAGACAATGGACCGGAACTCCTACTCGGTCACCACCCCCCGACACACCCGTGACTCCCGTCTCGAACCTCCGTTCCCGACCCGACAGTCGAGAGACACTACAACTCGTCTTGGTCCTGTCCTTTCCCGTCATCCGACCCAGTGTCCGACCCTCGACCCATTGTCCCAGGTCGAAAGGGATTCGTGGGCACAGGACCCCTGAGACTTAAGTTTACACATGATCTAGAAGATCCATATAAATAATTCTACCTCCTCATCTGTGCACAATTGTCAAACACACGAACGACACCCGAGGGGACCACCGAGTCTACCATTTCTTAGACGGACGTTGCACCCTCTGGACCCAAACTTGGGACCCAACCCTTCTAGGGTATTTCTTCCCGTACATCATACGTTCTGTCGTTTTTTCTGTGTCTACACATATTGCCTGAAAACCTGAGTCTCCCTCTCCCTCTCCCACCCTACTAAACCCTCTTACCGTAAGATTGTACATATGATAGTACATTCTTAACTTAGCGGTCAGATACAGACTGCGTCCTATGTCGTACGAACCCCGACCACGTACCCCTATTGGGTCTCTCTACAATACCCCTCCCTCCACCCTCCCCCCAAGTACAAACCCTTGCGTACATTCTTAATTTCTAAAATTTTAAATTTTTTATTTTTTGATTTTTTTTTTTTTTTTCCCGTACATATTTATAGATCTGGATATTCCTCGTTCGGAGGAAATTATAAGGGACAGGACACGGACGACGTTGTACACAGTTCTCGTCCGGACAAGTCCTGTCGTCGAGCCTCACCAGACTAAAACAACGAGCCCGACCTTTGACAGTCTCTCTCAACGAAAGACAACTTATTTTCCGCTCCAATCCCCGACTTAAGGGGTCGGGTCGGAAGGTCCCGAAGGATCTTGTAAAGGTAGGTTCATAAACGGTGGACTTCCCTTACATCGAAAAACCCCTTTCTCGACACTATCAAGGTCTTAGACGGTCGGCACCCCTCTATAGTACCCGTGTATGAGAGGACCACCGTCCGTGTACTCAGGGGAACGTTTTGACTGCCCTACTACCCCACCACTTCACGACCCGACGAGATAAAATAATGTCAGTAGTGAGTTTGCCTTGGTTTGTACAGTGAAATGTGGTCATCTTCAGACATACCTTGGTCCCAAGGAAAGAGACAAACCGTGTCTGTAACCCCGACAAACTAGGGGTTTCGTAACAAGTGGATTTCAGGTTCAGTGAACGTGGCAAGTTTCTTTCCCAATTTATAGTGATAGGAGAAAAGAGCTTTTCACTTAGTTTTTCGGTGTAAAAGTTTTACCACTAAAGAAAGAAAAAACATTTTGGGGGGTTATCATAATAATTTGTAAAAGTACGACTACTTTATTTAAAAGTTTCATTATACCTTTTTTACTAAAGTAAATTTGTGGAAAATCGGTTTTTTTGTATACGACGACCAATTCGTTCACGTCCTCACCTCTGAAAGTGTCTCAAACACGCAGAACTCCAGACACCAAGCCGGTGCCCGACACGACAACTGAGCTCTGAGTCGACCTCACCTTGGGTGTACAGGACCATCCAGGGGTCTTCCGTCCGTCCAAACGTGTCCGTACGTTCCTTCAATGACTCGTATGCACACGTACGGACACCTTTGAAGAGACGTCTTCGTCGGAAGGTTCGGTACGATGTCTGAGAGTTCAGAAGTTCACAGGTCTCGCGATTGGGAAAATACGTATGTAAAAACACAAGTCCGATGGGTGTCTAAGTCGTGGTATTTAGTGACGGTTTCTTCTGGGAAGAGAGAAACTTTATTAACTAAGTAAAATATCACAGTCCTTTAGAGTAGTATCCATTCGTCATACGACCCTTGGAATCGTAATTGATTTGAGGAGACATTTATTTATTCTCTTTCACTTTTATGTCTGAGGAAGGTCACTGGGACCTATCCAGACAGACTCACGTAAGTGTATCATAAATAATACTCGGATGAAGGGACCACCGAGTCTCCTATTTCACAGACGGACGTTACGTCCTCTGGGCCCGCTCCTGGGTGACGGACCAAATATCTACCGTAGAAGAACAAAGTGGAGTGTACCACTTCTCGTTCCTCTCCTTTGTTCGAGTACAGAGTAGAGTATTGCCGTACTTAGCGTAACACTCACCAAGTAAGAGTATTGGAGTAGATTTGGATTAGTAGAGAGTTTCTGGGGTAGAGGTATATGATAGTGTGACCCGTAACCATAAAGTTATAGGCTTAAACTCCCCTGTTCTTGTAAGTCATGTATCGTGGAAGGACGGGGGAAGTAGGGGTCGATCACGATTCCTTTTTAGACCTCTTTCTTGTCACGTAAGAGACTGGTCTGTTGAACAGGCACACCAGTCTGAACAGGTGTGACCTGGGGTGTCTCGAAATCGAGAAATACTACCTCTTCAGCGGGAGGGGGTCGGTATGGGTCCCGTGTCTGGGGAACGAGACGCCGAAGTAACCACGGAATAGTAATTGTTACGGGTCTCCTCAGTCTCGTCTCGTCCTAAAGTTTGCAGGGTTTATAACATGACTTCTTTTCTTAGTAACAGATCAGTATTTAAGGTGTACACAAGAGTTATCTACCGGGAGAAAGAGTAAAGGGTCACAAGAAAATACGGTATCCTGAGCCCGAATCCGGTGAAACCGATACTCAGGGTCAAGAGGTGAATGACGACATACCACGATTAGCTTTGAATCAAAGGAAGAGAGATTTTACTCCTATAAGTCCGGATGGAGTGCCCTGGTCGATATTAGACCCGTTACGTGGATCGAATCACGGACCGGGGACACACGACACGATACGAATCAGTGATCAGCACAGGTTGAGAAACATTGGGGTACCTGACGTCGGACGGTCCGAGGAGACAGGTACCCCTAAGAGGTTCGTTCTTATGACCTCACCCAACGGTACGGGAGGAGGTCCCCTAAAGGGGTTGGGTCCCTAGTTTGGGTCCAGAGGACGTAACGTAAGAAATGGTAAACTCGAATCACGGACTGGACATGGATCATGAATTACGAACCATATGGAACTCCCTAAAGGTATGTTCCTATTTCAGAAATAGAAAACCATTATTACACGTAACCATTAGGTACAATACACATGTAATGTAAATCGTTAATTTTACATTGAAAAAATTAACGAGACTAAACCATTATTAAATGTATCCTTTCTATACGTTTTGTTTGAGCTACTTCAGACAGAGGATGAGTATCAAAGATTTGAGGGGAACCAAAGAGAGAGGTCTTTACTTACATCAGAAAAGTCTCGGTAGAAACCGAATGTATTCGTTCACGTATGTTATCTGGGGGAATAGGCGCCAAAGTGAAAGACACCAAAGTTAATGAGTCCCAGTTGTCTCCAGGCTTTTATAATTTACCTTTTAAGGTCTTTACTTATTAAGAATTCAAGATTTAACGTACGGCAAGACTCACCACACTACTTTAGAACGAGGATGGGAGACCGGGTGGACCCTACACTTAGTAGGAAAACAGGTCGTATAGGACTGATAATCAGTGAATCATTGACAGATCCAATAATTTAGTTGACAGCACCATAATGTTACGAACACAAGTTCATTGGTAGTAAAGTGAATTATTTTCGTGTCCTCATCACTACGACCTTTAAACCTTTACGGTTTCTCTTCGACATTTCACGAAGGAAATTTACGTCTCCACTTTCAAGAACTGACTAATTCTTTTTTTTTAAGAATACGACTCTAACGAATCTAGATATAATTCTAGTTTAGATAAAGACTTTGTCACTTCTTCCCTTTTCTTTAAATACGATGAAAATGACGGTATGGAGTCTGCCGTTTTTGACAACGGTGTGACACACTGTTCACGAATCAATCTACCTTTCCGTAATTTAACCACGTTATTCTACAAAACTCTGTCTATCACTGGAGTAAGTATATTGAAAATAACGTAATATAACAATATTAAAAAGATAAAAATAATAATCAATAACAATTAGAGAATGACATGGGTTAAATATTTAATTTGCAAAAGTATCCACACGTACGTATCTCTTTTTGTCGTATATATCCTAAACCGTAAGACGTCAAAGTTCGTAGGCGACCCCCAGAACCTTCCATAGGGGATGTCGATTCCCCTTTGATGACATATAAAAAAATGAGACAGGGAGGCAAAACATGTGGTACCCAATAAATAAATAAATAAAAACTGGATCACATAGAATCTCTAATAACTTACGTCTTTGACACAAAAGTAAATAGAAGTTGCAATACCATAAGGTAACATACCGATCGTACGAATGTTAGCGGATAGACATTAAAGATTGAATTTTTTTTTTACGGACTTCGGTTTTCAAAAGGATTCTAACACCGTTTGAGTAAACCACCTCTTTGTATTGAACTCAACTGTACTCAACATAAAGAGGGTGAAACATACTTATAAGTATCAAAGAGGTGTCTTTATAATTACCTAAACTAATGACTCACAACGGAATCTTGAGAGATCTCACAATGTATTATATATGGGTGTGACATGGGTGTGACATAATTGAAAGACTTAAAGTTTTGTAAGTCTGTACGTTTGGTGTAGTTTGGGATCCCAAAGTCTATTTCTTAACACCTCGACATGGTATTAAGCAAATTGATCAGGGGACAACGGGTGGTGAGTCTAAAAATTTTATGAAAAACGATAATATCACAATGTCATTTATTGAAACAAGCATACAGTAAAGTGTACACATTTTATTATATACATCCTCTTTAAGAATCTTAAAGACGTAACACCCAGTCTCTTATTTACGTACACGTCAAAACTGTCTAAACCAATTTAACAGGAGGTATCTCCAGCTGGAAAATGGGGGTAATCGGATCAAAGGGTAGAAGGGGTTGTATCTTAATAAGAAAAAGTAAAAAAGAGTAAACTTATTGTCATTTATAGAGTATGATTTACACATCTTGGGATAAATCAAGGAAAGGATACTTAACAGGTAGACAATACGAGTTAAAAAATGTAACCTAATAACCTTAAAAAGAACAACTCAACAACCACGAAAAATATATATTCTTTTACTTAGGAAAGACTATATTAAGTGTTAAAGTTTTTAATTTTTTAAAATTATTAAAACCCTATATCAACTAAATGTCACAACACAACGGAAGTCCATATGTCGTTTCACTAACAATATGTGTTTATGTTTATAAATATATAAGATAAAAAATGTAAGAGAAGGTAATATCCAATAATGTTCCATAACTCATATCAAGAGACAGGATATGTCATCCAGGAACAACCGACAGATAAAATGTATATCATATTATATATAAAATTAGGGTTTGAGGATTAAATAGGGAGGGAGTGAAAGGGAAACCATTGGTATTTAAACAAAGGATACAGACTCAGATAAAGACAAAACATTTATTCAAGTAAACGTAGTAAAAAAATCTAAGGTGTAAATTCGTTATAGTACTATAAACAGAGAGAGACAGACTGAATGAAGTCAATCTTACTATTACAGATCCAAGTAGGTACAACGACCTTTACCGTAATAAAGTAAGGAAAGAAACCGACTCATTATAAGGTAATGTATATATATATGTGTGTGTGTAAATGTGTGACATATGTGTGTGTGTGTGTGTGTGTGTGTGTGTATGTATGTATCTATGTACGTACACCACACAAACACAAACACCGGGGTACCTGATATGTCAGACACCTTAAGAGGTCCGGTCTTATGACCTCACCCATCGAAAAGAGAAGAGGTCACTTAGAAGGGTTGGGTTCCTAGTTTGGGTCCAGAGGACGTAACACCCGTCTAAGAAATGGTCGACTCGGTGTTCCCTTCGGTTAAGTGTCATAAAAAGACCTAACAAAACAGAGAACTGAAAGGAGGACCACCGAAAACGATAACCCAAATAAATAAACATATAAGGAAATAAATAGCTAAGAAAGAGAGGTGTTTGTTGAAAGGAAGTTCAATACACGAAAATAAGACATAAAACGTATTAGATAAGGCTAAAGAAAAATACTCTTCCCTTTTCTCTTTTCATGTCTCCCACTTGTCGATTGGTTTACTAAGTCTAGAATCCTCTTAGTCCTTTGACTATCTTTTATGATTTGTAAAAGTTAAGTCGTGAGTTTAACGAAAATTTTTTAAAACTCAGTTAATATTGTTATCGTTAACAGTAGTCACGAATTATTCTATGAAAAATAGAAACTCTTGTTTATAAATGAACAGAGTCAGTCTTTTGTGTCGATAGCCTTGCAGGGGCTTGGTACAGACAGTAGACAGTGGATCGGAGAGAAAGAGTTTCGTGTAAGACGAACACGCACACGTACATACGCACACAAAATAAAAGTTTTTACAGCGAGAACAGGAGTAAACGAAAAACGTTTCACCGATCTTTCGTTTGAACTAACCAGTAGGTACAAAAAATATTTATGTAGTCCGAAACTTCTGACAAATATTAGTATGAAGATTTCCTTTCTGCCAATAAACTTCGTTTATGAAGTTTTGTTAACTCTGTACATAACTTTAGTGACTTTTACTTTTACTTTCAGCGAGTCAACACAGGTTAAGAAACACTGGGGGTAAATGATATGCCAGGTACCCTAAGAGGACCGGTCTTATGACCTCACCCATCGGAAAGGGAAGAGGTCCCATAGAAGGGTTGGGTCCCTAGTTTGGGTCCAGAGGGTGTATCGTCCACCTAAGAAATGGTCGACTCGGTGTTCCCTTCGGGTTCTTATGACCTCACCCATCGGATAGGGAAGAGGTCGTCTAGAAGGGTTGGGTCCTTAGCTTGATCCCAGAGGACGTAACGTCCGTCTAAGAAATGGTCGACTCGATACTCCCTTCGGGTATCGAAGTCACTTTAGTAACTTAAATTGAGAGTTGAGAAGTTTAGTTTCGTAATTTTATTTTTACACCAATTGGTGAACTGTAAAGTGGCTATACCAATGTGTACGACAAAATTCGTGTATTTTGACTTTAATTTTCCCTTATCTAGGATTATAACCAGATGTCTCCACGGATAAAGTAATCCCGAGAAAAACAAAAGACGAGTAGTACATCAAGTTGAACGCATACGAAACCCGAGTACATCAGTAGTAAAAGAGAAAGTGAAATTCGGACACCAATTAAAAGTTCATTCTCCCGGGCTCCCCACTCCGGGCTCTTCCCGACCCCCGCCAGTCCTTCCCCGGGGACGTCTTCCGTTCGGAGACAAATAAGTGCCACGTCCACGTCCCTCCCCCGCCCGTCCGTCACGGGGACCCCGAAGGGGGTTAGTTAGTGGGGTGGACCCGGTGACCCGCAGGGGAGCCCCGACGGCACGTGTTTTACATCGGAAAGAGTCACTGTAGGTTTGTCCGTCTCTCCAATCTCAAGTACCTCTCGTCCCGTAAATGATGCACCGACAAAAATTCTAAATCAGGTTTTCAATTTAACCCCTATCGTAGGGTTCACCATTTTTAGATTTATCAGAGAGAAAGGAGAGGCGGAAGGGGAGAGGGACCTCGACAAGTTCCCAAGGAAACTGAAGGAAGGAACTCGGAGGGGTGAGGTAAACTCCTCTAGTGACAACAAAAAGAGGAGGACACTTTGAGAGCGAATCGAAGGTCGGAAACCTTCTGTACGGATTATAAAAGTCGTCACTTTTGGACAGAAGTCTTTATCTTCCAGGGAAATCCTTACTTCTGGTATCGGACAAGACTTCGACCGGAGATGGGTCTGCCTACAATCTCCTCCTTCTCCATTTCTTGCGACGTCACATGCCGCCCCTTGTTTCCTCGGGACCTGTAAATAATTAATGTGAGAAGGAGACCCGTTTTGTCATACAATTCCTACCCCGTCCCTCTCTTTCTTCATCTCTATCTGAAGCCGAATGTCAGATCGACCTCTCTCTTTCATTACCGTGTATTTTTGCCATTTGTCGCTTAGTTCATCGAGTACCAAATTTAGGATCGAGACGATCACTTATCGACACACTGGAACCGTCTGACAATTTGAAGAGACTCGAGGATAAAGGAGTAGTCATCAAGTCAAGTCATCGAGTCAACACAGGTTGAGAAACACTGGGGTACATGACGTCGTGTGGTCCGAAGGGACAGGTTGTGGTTGAGGGCCTCGAACGAGTTTGAGTTCAGGTAACTCAGCCACCACGGTAGGTTGGCAGAGTAGGAGACAGTAGGGGAAGAGGAGGACGGAAATCAGAAAGGGTCGTAGTTTCTTTTTTTTTCTTTCTCTCACTTCAACGAGTCAGCACAGACTGAGAAACGCTGACGTATCTGACATCGGATAGTGTGAGGAGACAGGTACCCTGAAAGGTCCGTTCTCATGACCTCACTCAACGTAAAAGAAGAGGTCCCCTAGAAGGACTGGATCCCCAGCTTGGGTCCAGAGGGTGTAACATCCGTTTACGAAATGGTAGACTCGGTGGTCCCTTGAGAAAAGTTCACTCAGTCTAGAAGCATAGTCCACCGGTTTCATAACCTCAAAGTCGAAGTCGTAGTCAGGAAGGTTACTTATAAGTGATGATTAAAGGAAATCCTAACTGACCAACCTAGAGGAACGTCAGGTTCCTTGAGAGTTCTCAGAAGAGGTTGTGGTGTCAAGTTTTCGTAGTTAAGGAACCGTGAGTCGAAAGAAATATCAGGTTGAGAGTGTAAGTATGTACTGATGACCTTTTTAGTGTCGATACTGATTTACCTGGAAACAACCGTTTCATTACAGAGACGAAAAATTATACGATAGATCCAACCAGTATCGAAAAGAAAGTTCCTCGTTCGCAGAAAATTAAAGTACCGACGTCAGTGGTAGACGTCACTAAAACCTCGGTTTTTTTTATTTCAGACTGTGACAAAGGTGACAAAGGGGTAGATAAAGGGTACTTCACTACCCTGGCCCACGGTACTAGAAGCAAACGACTTACAACTCAAAATTCGGTTGAAAAAGTGAGAGGAGAAAGTGAAAGTAGTTCTCCGATAAATCAAGAAATGAAAGACGGTATTCCCACCACAGTAGACGTATAGACTCCAATAACTATAAAGAGGGCCGTCAGAACTAAGGTCGAACACGAAGTAGGTCAGGTCGTAAAGAGTACTACATGAGACGTATGTTCAATTTATTTATTCCAATGTTATATGTCGGAACTGTATGAGGAAAGGTCTAAACCTTGGTCAGACAACAAGGTACAGACCAAGATTGACAACGAAGAACTGGACATATGTCTAAAGAGTCCTCCGTCCAGTCCACCANAGGGGTAGATAAAGGGTACTTCACTACCCTGGTCCACGGTACTAGAAGCAAACGACTTACAACTCAAAATTCGGTTGAAAAAGTGAGAGGAGAAAGTGAAAGTAGTTCTCCGATAAATCAAGAAATGAAAGACGGTATTCCCACCACAGTAGACGTATAGACTCCAATAACTATAAAGAGGGCCGTCAGAACTAAGGTCGAACACGAAGTAGGTCAGGTCGTAGAGAGTACTACATGAGACGTATGTTCAATTTATTTATTCCAATGTTATATGTCGGAACTGTATGAGGAAAGGTCTAAACCTTGGTCAGACAACAAGGTACAGGCCAAGATTGACAACGAAGAACTGGACATATGTCTAAAGAGTCCTCCGTCCAGTCCACCAGATCATAAGGGTACAGAAACCCTTAACAGGTGTCAAATAACACTAGGTGTGTCAGGTTCCGAAACCGTGTTAGTTATTTCGTCTTCATCTATAAAAAGACCTTGAGAGAACGAAAAAGATACTAGGTTACTTACAATCTAGTAGTCATTTGACCCCTATTAGAATCGTAGAAGGAGTGTCCTAACGGGACTCCTAGTTTACCCTATTACATAAATTTCGTGGAGGGAACTGGAACTCGTTCGGGGTCACTTACAAGTAACCATGTTTGATTTATGTACGGTTTTCTCACCCTGTCTGTCATCTCGGGGGTCCTCAAGTCTTTGTTCGTTGTGGGTGGTGTCTATGCTACTAGTCTTTCTTCAGGAGTACTCCCTTCTTTCTGAACCGGACCCGGAACTTGCTTCACTTTTTGCATATATGCACCTCCATTCTCCTTTCTTTTAAAATCGAACCACCCCTTTATCCACCACACTCCCGTGGGTCTCCACCCCCACCCCAAGAGGCAAAATACACTTGTTCTTCTCGAGGTGACAATGGTGAAGTATATGCCCCCTCGACCCAGAAGGTTTGTTCTGAAGTAAACTTTAGACGAGTAATTTTTGTTTAACTTTCGGTTACTGAGTCACTTTCCGTCAACCAATTACTCTGTTTTTGAAACAGACTTTTCTAGCAAATATAAGAAAGTATAAACAAACAAACTCCTCAGTAAATCATTAACAAACAAACTCCTCAGTAAATCATTTGTGAACTTACACGACCCATTCCTGTGTTTCTATTGATTATATGCTCTTCCAGGACGAGGGTGAAAGACGGGTGCTCCGTCTGTCTCGACCTGTCCGTCTGTCGGACGTACTTAATTCACTATTCGTTCCCCGAAGGGACCACCGAGTCTACCATTTTTTAAACGGATATTACGTCCTCTGGACCCAAATTAAGGACCCAGTCCTTCCAGAGGACCTCTTCCTTTACCATTGGGTAAGGTCATAAGAGCGGACCTTTTAGGGCGCCTGTCTCCTCAGATCGTCAGATGTCAGGTACCTCAGTGTTTCTCAGTCTGTACTGACTCGCTGATTGTGTGTTTTGTATTCGTTTCCCAATGGTCCCGGAAGTTTAAACAGACCTTAAACTACATTTCCAGTTTAACCTTCCCAGACCTTTCCGAAGTAAATCATCAAACCCCCTTCACTGTCCACTCGAGACACCGACCTGTACGTACGACGGAGACTTACAAAGTTCTCTCTCTCCACGGAACAGGGGAGGTTCTATGTGAACCCCTACGAGGGGAGACATCTTCCCCATTCCGTCCGTTACACACCCCTTTTCTCCCCTTTTCGACTTGAGTCCGTCACCCTGGGGTCCACACTCGTCTCCTCGGTTTCGATACGGAAACCGTCTCGGATCGAGTCTTAGACGGGGATTTTTCCACTTTCACGTAAGCCTGGGACTAACTTCGGCCCCATCCTTCCGTCCCGTCCTGAGAAAGCTTTCTCAACTCAATTACTGACAAAGGATCTTGACAAGACTGAATCGGAAAGACGAAGACGAAGGGGAAAGATGAACTTGTTGGTAAAGAATGTATGAACACGAGTGTCCTTATCAGAAGACACCCATCTTTAGACTTATGTAGAAGTCTCCCATATGACTAGTCTACTCCTATGAGTCGTCACACTTACTTGTGTCCGGGTGGATCAAAGAAACTCCCTAAAGTAAAAGTATGTCGACGTTTTGACGTACAGATCATATAGAAACCTCGGGTCCCACGGAACACCTCGTACCTACGTATTATTTGCAAACATGGTACCTTACTTTCTTCGGTTTGTCCCGTATCGAAGTATTAACTTAAATGTCTACTTTGGACTATCTCTATCCTAGACCCTTGTGGTCACTGTTAACTCTTTGACGGGGTTTCCCTACCTCCCCTTTCCCTGATCGACGCACCCGTCCTTTATTGTTGACCTGCAAACTGGAACTTGTTACCTTCCCATTAAGTGGATCCCACTGTATTAACTTTTGTGTCTATAAGTCGGATCTTTTCCGTGTAACTTTAGATTTTGCAACTATTCCCGAGCCCCTCCGATTCATCGGTTAACCTAACGTCTAATTTATTCCTGTCCCGACGTGTTTGACTTGAGGTCACTTCCCAAGACGGTCTGAACATCGGGACGGACCGAGATGACACCTGTGACACCGAGTACGTCCGTTATCTTTCGGGTCCTTTTGTATTTTATCCTTGTGTCCCGAGGGTTCTAGTCACAGTATTTATGTGTATTCTTTCACCTACTCTCTATTATTATAGACCTTCGGTGACCGACCACTTCCGGACTCAAGCGGTCTAATACACAAACCGACCTTATTTCACCCCTTGCCGTGGAACAGGAGAAAAACAAACAAAATTATAAATAAACGAATAAACCGACGTCACCCAAAGTCAACGTGGTATGTCCTAGCAAGTAACTCCGAGTTCCCGAGCCACCAACTCGAGAGTCAAAGTCATCGACACCGTGTGCCCGTATCAACGAGACGTGGTACACCCTTACAATCAAGGGGTCGGTCCCTAGCTTGGACATAGAGGAGGATGTAACCTTCCACCTAAGAATTCGTGACCTGGTGGTCCCTTCAGGGACAGTATAAACTTTCTACACGACCTTCCTCCACCCCGTCCTCCTCCGAAGTCTCTCTTCTGACCCTTGACTTTATCCACTTCTCTTTTAACCAGTCCTTTCCGAGAGGAGTCGTAACTCGTGTCTTACTTCACATACCACCACGGGTCCGTGTCAATAATTTACCTAAGCTCAATTCTCATTGATTGGGGGTGAGGGACGCCATTTATTATGTTCCCGAGAAGTCACCCCACATCCGAGTGATCAGTAGGACCTTAAGAGTCCACCAGGGATCGACCGTGTGACGGATGAAATAAATTCCTCACAGTCACAGGTTCTGAAACCGAAACCCGTACTTAATTGAAAAATCTCAACACACAGAAAAGTAATTCAGAGTATTTTCATCGGTAATTTTTTTAAAAAAAAAAGAAAAACATCCTTCGTTCTCATACCTCTAATAAGTATAAACCCGGGCAAATTTAACGGGCGTACAGTTTTGCTAGACTCTTGGTTGTGAAGTCGTTTCACAGTCCCTACGTCACATCTCCGCTAAATCATAGACAATAGAAGGGTCAATACGTCTGTGTCTCCTGGCAACCTAAAGATAGGGGAGGACAACGGTGAGTAAAACCACTAGCTGAAGTCACTTAAGATCAAGGCATTTACGGAAACGTCGACCGGGGAAGGGCGGGAAGTGTCGTGACTGGATGTACGGGACGTTTCCCCGACACTGAACCAGGACGAGAGGGGTAGAGGAGAACGTACCGGGGGCGGGGGACTTTGACCCGAAGCTAACCCAGTGAGGGGAAGAGTTTTTAGTAGTTACTGAAGAGTAACGAAAAAAGGGGGAGTCATAAGAGTTTAGGACCAGACGATAAGGTCAGAGTGGAGTGAACGGGGAGATTGGAGACGTCGAAGGAGTAGTTAGATGGAGGTCATGGGTTCTATTGGGGAGGGAGGGGTCCGTCTAGGATCCGAAAAGGGTTCCTAAATAAAAGAGGTCCGAAGGAAGAGAGGTCGTCCAGAAGGACGGGGTGGACGAGGAAGGGACAGGGAATAGGAGTCCAGTCAAGTCAAGTCAACGAGTCAGCACAGGCTGAGAAGCGCTGGGGTACTTGGCGTCGTGTGGTCCGGAGGGACAGGTAGTGGTTGAGGGTCTCAGGTGGGTTTGGGTACAGGCAACTCAATCACTACGGTAGGTTGGCAACGTAGGAGACAGCAGGGGAAGAGGAGGACGGGGGTTAGAAAGGGTCGTAGGCCCAGAAAAGGTTACTCAGTCGAGAAACGTAGTCCACCGGTAACCTCAAAGTCGAAGTTGTGGTCGAGAAGGTTACTCGTAGGTCCTGACTAGAGGAAATCCTGCCCGACCAACCTAGAGGAACGTCAGGTTTCTTGAGAGTTCTCAGAAGAGGTTGTGGTGTCAAGTTTTCGTAGTTAAGAAGACGTAAGTCGAAAGAAATGTCAGGTTGAAAGTGTAGGTATGTACTGGTGACCTTTTTGGCATCGGAACTGTTCTACCTGGAAACTACCGTTTCATTACAGAGACGAAAAATTATCCGACAGATCCAACCAGTATTGAAAGGTAGGTTCCTCATTCGTAGAAAATTAAAGTACCGACGTCAGTGGTAGATGTCACTAAAACCTCGGGGGTTTTTCTTTCAGACTGTGACAAAGGTGACAAAGGGGTAGATAAAGGGTACTTCACTACCCTGGTCTACGGTACTAGAATCAAAAGACTTACAACTCGAAATTCGGTTGAAAAAGTGAGAGGAGAAAGTGAAAGTAGTTCTCCGAAAAATCGAGGAGAAGTGAAAGACGGTATTCCCACCACAGTAGACGTATAGGCACCAATAACTATAAAGAGGACCGTTAGAACTAAGGTCGAACACAAAGAAGGTCAGGTCGCAAAGAGTACTACATGAGACGCATATTCAATTTATTCGTCCCACTGTTATATGTCGGAACTACCTGAGGAAAAGGATAAACCTTGGTCAGTCAACAAGGTACAGGTCGAGATTGATAACGAAGGACTGGACGTATCTCCAAAGAGTTCTCCGTCCAGTCCACCAGACCATAAGGGTACAGAAAGTCTTAAAAGGTGTCAAATAACACTAGGTGTGTCAGTTTCCGAAACCGTATCAGTTATTTCATCTTTATCTACAAAAAGACCTTGAGAGAACGAAAAAACTACTAGGTCGTCTACAACCGTTAAACTAAAGACCAAGGAGACGGAAAAGATTTAGGTCGAACTTGTAGACCTTCAAGTGCCAAGTTCATAACGACTTCGGACCGAACCTCTTAAAACTCGTAATGAAATGATCACACACTCTACTCACGTTAACACACCATCAAACTCGTAAGAAACCGTAACGGAAAGAATCTCTGACCTTACTTTTTACTGGAAAAAGGTCGGACACCGGTGACGACTCAAAAGGTTTAAACGACCGTATAACTCACGTCGTGAAAGTGTCGTAGTAGAAAGTCCTAAACTTTATCGAGGTGATTTTAAGGTAGTGGAGGTGATCGAAACAAACATCACTACGAAGGATTCCGGGTGAACTGAAGTGTAAGGTCCTACAGACCGAGATCCACTCACTAGTGTGGTAGCAGTAATAGGCCCAGTACTTCTAGAAAAGACATGTCAAGAAGACACATAAGAACGGTGGAGAAGAATTGCAGAAGACGAAGACAATCCAGGGATGGTAAAGACAGGAAATAACTCGGGTAGAAACGTACTTTACAAGGGAACCATAGAGACTAAAAGAACTTCTCTAGAGATCAGAAAGGGTAAGACAACAAAAGGAGATAAAAAAACGTAACTAAGGACTCCTTCCGAAAGAATAGAGAGGAACGATAAGAAACCTTAAGACGTAAGTTTACCCATATAGAAAGGAAAAGAGGAAACGAAAAGTGAAGGGAAGAAAAGTGTCGATAAACATTCCGGAGGAGTCTGTCGGTAAAACGAAAAAACGTAAAGAAAAAGAACCCCTACCAGAACTAAGGACAGAGGACATGTTACAGT
>SJYO01048061.1:55058291-55152683 GCA_006410555.1 Capra ibex | reverse complement strand
GAACTAAGGTCGAACACAAAGAAGGTCAGGTCGCAAAGAGTACTACATGAGACGTATATTCAATTTATTCGTCCCACTGTTATATGTCGGAACTACCTGAGGAAAAGGATAAACCTTGGTCAGTCAACAAGGTACAGGTCGAGATTGATAACGAAGGACTGGACGTATCTCCAAAGAGTTCTCCGTCCAGTCCACCAGACCCTAAGGGTACAGAAAGTCTTAAAAGGTGTCAAATAACACTAGGTGTGTCAGTTTCCGAAACCGTATCAGTTATTTCGTCTTCATCTATAAAAAGACCTTGAGAGAACGAAAAAACTACTAGGTCGTCTACAACCGTTAAACTAAAGACCAAGGAGACGGAAAAGATTTAGGTCGAACTTGTAGACCTTCAAGTGTCAAGTTCATAACGATTTCGGACCGAACCTCTTAAAACTCGTAATGAAATGATCACACACTCTACTCACGTTAACACACCATCAAACTCGTAAGAAACCGTAACGGAAAGAATCTCTGACCTTACTTTTTACTGGAAAAAGGTCAGACACCGGTGACGACTCAAAAGGTTTAAACGACCGTATAACTCACGTCGTGAAAGTGTCGTAGTAGAAAGTCCTAAACTTTATCGAGGTGATTTTAAGGTAGTGGAGGTGATCGAAACAAACATCACTACGAAGGATTCCGGGTGAACTGAAGTGTAAGGTCCTACAGACCGAGATCCATTCACTAGTGTGGTAGCAGTAATAGGCCCAGTACTTCTAGAAAAACATGTCAAGAAGACACATAAGAACGGTGGAGAAGAATTGCAGAAGACGAAGACAATCCAGGGATGGTAAAGACAGGAAATAACTCGGGTAGAAACGTACTTTACAAGGGAACCATAGAGACTAAAAGAACTTCTCTAGAGATCAGAAAGGGTAAGATAACAAAAGGAGATAAAAAAACGTAACTAAGGACTCCTTCCGAAAGAATAGAGAGGAACGATAAGAAACCTTAAGACGTAAGTTTACCCATATAGAAAGGAAAAGAGGAAACGAAAAGTGAAGGGAAGAAAAGTGTCGATAAACATTCCGGAGGAGTCTGTCGGTAAAACGAAAAAACGTAAAGAAAAAGAACCCCTACCAGAACTAAGGACAGAGAACATGTTACAGTACTTGGAGGTAGGTATCAAGTGGTCCGTGAGATAGTCTAGAATAGGGAATTTAGATAAAAAGTGTAGATGACATATCAGTATTCACTAAACTAAATCCAGTATGGACTTACCAGATCACCAAAAGGGGTGAAAGAAGTTAAAGTCAGACTGAAACCGTTATTCCTCAAGTACTAGACTCGGTGTCAGGTGAGGACCAGAACAAAAACGATTGACATATCTCGAAGAGGTAGAAACCGACGTTTCTTATATTAGTTAGACTAAAGCCACAGTTGGTAGATCACTACAGGTACCTATCTCAGAAGAGAACACAACAACCTTCTCCCACAAACGATACTGGTCACGCAAGAGAACCGTCTTGAGATAATCGGAAACGGGACGAAGTAAGACATGAGGTTCCGGTTTAAACGGACAATGAGGTCCACAAAAAACTGAAGGATGAAAACGTAAGGTCAGGGGATATTACTTTTCCTGTAGAAAACCCCCACAATCAAGATCTTCCAGAACATCCAGAAGTATCTTGACAAGTGGAAGTCGAAGAAGTCACAATAACAAACCCCCGTATCTGAACCTAATGACACTATAACTTACCAAATGAAACCTTTGTTTGTCTCTAGTAAGACAGCAAAAACTCTGACGTAGGTTCATGACGTAAAGCCTGAGAAAACAACTGGTACTACCGATGAGGTAAAGAAGATTCCCTACGGACAGGTGGCATCATCTATATTACCAGTAGACTCAATTTAAGTGGGTAAGGTCAGGTAAAATCAAACGACTAAGGATCTTACAGCTGCAAGTGAGAACGGTAGAGGACATACTGGTGAAGGTCAAACGGAACTAAGTACCTGGATTGTAAGGTCCAAGGATACGTCATAACGAGAAATGTCGTAGCTTGGAACGGAGATAGTGGTCAGGGTAGGTGTTGACCCACAACGAAATCGAAACCGAGGTAGGGAAGTAAGAAAGACCTCAATAAAGAGGTGACTAGAGGTTATCGAATGACCCGTGGATGGCTGGACCCCTCAAGTAGAAAGTCATAGGATAGAAAAACGGAAAAGTGTGACAAGTACCCCAAGAGTTCCGTTCTTATGACTTCACCAAACGGTAAGGGAAGAGGTCACCTGGTGTAAGACAGTCTGGAGAGGTGGTACTGGGAGGACAGAACCCACCGGCGTGTGCCGTACCGAATCAAAGTACCTCAATCTGTTCCGACACCCGGCACACTAGACTAACCGATCAACAGACACTAACACCAAAGTCAGACAGACGGGAGACTACGGGAGAGCGTTGTGGATGGCAGAATGAACCCAAAGAGAAAGGAACTTACACCCCATAGAGAAGTGCCGACGAGGTCGTTTCACGTCGGCGACGAGGAATGGAACCTGTACCACATCGAGGAGAGCCGGCGCGAAAACGTAATAGCGTCGGCGTCGGCGGTGGCGCGAACGTCAAGTCAAGTCAAATCAGCTTTTCTCCGTCTGTGCTGAATTACTGACTTGACTTGACAAATCAGTAATTCAGCACAGACGGAGAAAAATTGGGGTACCTGACGCCGTGCGGTCCGAAAGGACAGGAAGTGGTAGAGCACTTCACACGAGTTTGAGTACAGGTGACTCAGTCATTACGATAGGTTGGTAGAGTAGGAGACATCTGGGGAAGAGGAGGACGGAAGTCAGAAAGGATCGTAGTCACATAAAAGGTTACTCAGTCAAGAAGTGTAGTCCACCGGCTTCATAACCTCGAAGTCGAAGTCGAAGTGAGGAAGGTCACTTATAAGACCCAACTAAAGGAAATCCTAACTGACCAAACTAGAGTAAGGAAGTTCCGCGTCAGATCTGTGTGTTCAGAGGGATGAAGGAGGTCGACCTCAGAGAGAGGGAGAAAACCCGGGGGTACTGTGAACTTGAAATGGACTAGGAGAGTACCCTCGATCTACCGAGTCTCAGGGACACAACAACACAATTCTCGTGTACGAAATCTCAAGTTTTGGACCGAGACAGAGAATGATTGGTCCATTGAAGAGACTCAAACTCGAAAGGAGAGATACTTTACACACACTGTACGAACCGTTCCACCAACCCTACTAACCATTCTTACGTACCGTGTTCCACCTCCCTAGTTATTTACTGTCCATAATAATGATGTATGAGGAGGAGGGGGAAGACCGAGTCGACTATTTCTTAGGCGGACTTTACGTCCTCTGGACCCAAGCTAGGGACCTAACCCTTCTAAAGGACCTCTTCCCTTTCCGATGGGTGAGGCCATGACACCGGACCTCTTAAAGTATCTGACCTATCTCATACCCCAGCGTTTCTCAACCTGTGATGACTCGTTGAAAGTGAAAGTCGATTGGATTTTCACTTTATACAATCCAACAACGTAAATATGTATAAGTACAGAGTAGACCAAAAAAAAAAAAAAAAAAAACCTTTGTAAAAGAAAACATACCGCATGTCGACCAATTACCCCGAAGGGTCCCCCACCCCATCATTCCTCGGGCGGAGAGTTACGGCCTCTGCATTCTTTGCACCCAAACTAGGGACCGAACCCTCCTAGGAGACCTCCTCCCGTACCGTTGGGTAAGTTCATAAACGGATCTCTTAGGGCGCCTATCTCCTCGGACCACCCCTGACGTCAGGTATCCCAGCTTTGTCAGTCTGTGCTGACTTCGTGCGTCTGTACGTGTCGGTCAATTGTAACAACACTACCAAAGTCCCCCTTCGTCTCCCCGAGTCAGTATGTATATGTGCATAGGTAAGAGGAGGTTCGAGGGGACGGTAGGTTCGTCGGTACGTCGTAACTCGTCCTCAAGGTGTACGCTATGTCATCCAGGAACAACAGACAAAATTTACATAGTCACACACGTACAGGTAGGGCTTGAGGGATAGGGAAAGGGGGTAGGGAGTGGGAACTATTGGTGTGTAAGTAAGAGATTCAGACACTCAGACAAAGACAAAACATTCATTCAAGTAAATAGAGTAAAGAAAAATCTAAGGTGCATATTTCCTGTAGTACATTATAAAGAGAAACAGAATTCGGAATAAGACTCTCGAAGGAGCTCCGGTTTGAGAACTGATTGAGTAGAAACATGGAAGACGTCATGGATCGTGTCAGTGAAGGGTAGTTGGTCCAGGAGCTTCCCACGAACTACTATCGGAGTTACTGGCTTATTTGTCTTTATATTAGTTACCATGATGTGTCTTACGAGAGAACTCCGTTAGTAGAACAGTAAACTGAGTCAGACTGGAAACGTCAATTTGATTTTCACTGACGTTTAACGTTCGCAAATGTCCGTACTACCGTCTTTCGTGTTTCGTACGACTACTTGTCCAACATTGGACCCCCTAACGGGTGAACCCAATATGTCACTTGATTAACTGAAGGTACGGAATAAAGGAGGGAAATAAACTGATTAGGTGTAGGTGGGTCGTCGGTTGTGTACCTTGTCTCGGGACCTTTACGTCCGTCAAAAGGAAGAAACTCAGGGGACCCTTAAAGTGATGGTGTTGGTAATAATTGACCGACCTTTGTTAAATCGTAGACCGAGGGTTCTCCTTCTTTACATATCTTATTCCTTTCCCCACTTTCATGTAGGGTAGGACAGCAAATTTGTTATAAGACCGAGCCTTTCCTTGTTTAGATTTGATACAAAGGTTCTTTTACACTGACACCAGTAAAAAGAATTTTCTCGAGTCACAAAGACCAGGAAACTATTGTCTCTGACCGAGATTTCCTCTCTCCAGTAAAGTGTCTTGTTCCAGTCAGACCTTCTTAAAACTCTCTGCACCGAGTCTGCTATTTCTTAGACGGTCGGTCACGTCCTCTGGACCCGAACTAGGGAGCCAGTCCTTCTAGGGGACCTCCTCACCGATGGGTGAGGTCATAGGAACTGACCTCTGAAGGTACCTGTCTCCTCAGGTCACCCGATGTCAGGCACCCCAGTGTTTCTCAGACTGTTCTGATTCGCTCCCTGAAAAAAAAAAAAAAATTAAGAGATGAGAAAAAGAGGAGTGGAGGAGGGGAATCGTCCGTGGAAGTACGGGAAGACCACGGTGGGACCCTCGAAAAGGACAAAAGAGGAGAACCGGTACGTACGGGCCCACTCCGGGACTCGAGAAAGGGACCCCGACCTAGGACATCAGGCTGAGGAGGATGAAGAGATAGAGTGAAAGTGGGAGAAAACGAGGGTTTCACGAGTAGACAATGGACAGAGTACTTTATATGTACTAAAAAATTAAAAACACACACATACGTCCGAAAGACACACTTCATTCGAAAGTTTAAGTAACCCATTTATGAATCCTCGTGTAACCATCCAATGTACCATTCTGACACAAGCGGAAACACTCTTCGACGGTTTGACAAACGACTTCATCAATTGTTGTAAAACGTAAGGGGGGTCATTACTTACTTTCAAAGACACCGAGTGATAACAGTGGTTGTTAACCATACCAGTCAACAAACCTAAAATCAGTAAGACTATACTCACCATCGAACAAAATTTAACGTCAATGGATTTCTGTTTACTACAATCCAGAAAAGTATAGTAACAAATGAGAGACAACAGACGAAACCACTTCGTAGACAAAGTCTAGAAACCGAGTAAAATTTTAACCCGAAAAAAAGAAGAATAACAACTCAAAATTCTCAAGAAACCCATAAAACCTATATTCAGGAAATAGTCAGACACCGAATTGAAAACTAAAAGGATTGTCACAGAAAATGTCTCGTTTTCTAAAATTAAAGTTATTCAGATTGTATAGGTACAAAGCAAAGTACTAAGTACAAAAACCACAATATACGTTTTTGAGTTGTGGTTTAGGTTCCGGTACGTCTAAACGAGGCCAAAATAAAATCTTTACATTTTCAAAACATAATACTCGTATAGAAGAGTAAATTTTTTTTACAAAAATAAAATGTAAATCCATGAACTAGTTAAAACTCAAGACAGGACACATCTCATACTCCGGACACAGAACGAAATAAATAAATAAAAAACCAACCAAAAACGTTTACCAAAAAATAGTTTCTCACGACGAGCACCACTTTTCTAAACACAGGGCAGACTAGAAGGAAGTAAGTCACAGTCAGAACCCTGGATCTCTACTTAGATAGGTAGTAAAAGAAAGTTCATTAGAAGGGGACGCACGTACATACGATTCAGCGAAGTCAGTACAAGTTGAGAAACACTGGGATACCTGACATCGGGTGGTCCGAGGAGACAGGTACCCTAAGAGGTCCGTTCTTATGACCTCACTCAACGGTAAGGGAAGAGACCCCCTAGAAGGGTTGGGTCCCTAACTTGGACCCAGAGGGGGTAACGTCCGCCTAAGAAATGGTAGATTTGGTGGTCCCTTCGGGAAAATTTTATTCTGTTTTTCTATTTCGTTCCAACCCCACCCTCTATCAAATTTATTTTTATTATTTTATGATTTATTCCTCTCGTCTTTCAGTCCTTAGGTTGACTTTGTTCCCATCAGTTGTGGTAGTCTTTTTCCTAATGACTTCATTCCTTTTGTCTTTTTGGTTTTTTGGTGACTGT
Organism: Capra ibex; assembly: GCA_006410555.1. NCBI lineage: Eukaryota > Metazoa > Chordata > Mammalia > Artiodactyla > Bovidae > Capra > Capra ibex. The sequence goes on along the minus strand of SJYO01048061.1, from coordinate 55,145,994 downwards.
TATACCTTCACGTAGGAAGATCTCCTTTTATGGAAGAAGTTTCCTTTGGATTCGAGACGATGGGAGATTACTAAAAGGAATTTACTTTTTCACTTTAACCACGGGGTCTTTCTACGTTATATACTGTAGATTGTACTTAATGAAAGGAATCATGGTACCAAGTGAACAGACCTAGATGAGTAAGAAATGAACGACTCTCGTTTTAATACGGTCAAAACCAAAGAATCCAGTGTACCCAGGTATAAATGTTATCCGGGGTTTAACAACAAGAACCTTCGTAAACCATCTTTGAACCACAAACTCCAACACCAAGAACACCGTCTTAGTTCCCTCCCTTCTATAAGGAGGTTCAAGTATAAAATAAAAATTTTCTTAGTACAACCCTAGAATGTCTAGTCGTAACAAATGGAAGACAAAATAACTACTTCTTGGACTCTAAGTCCCTCCGATACGACAAAAGGTTCCAAACTAAAATGTGGAGAGACATATATAAGTCCTTTAATGACGTTATCGAAATTTATAACCAGATTTCATTGGTTTTTGTAACACACTTACTTACAGGGACTTAGGTACACACCATTGTACCCATATTTTCACATAAGGTTGATTTTAATTAACATACGATATGGGTCTCTTTTTATCTGACTTTCCTTTCTGAGAGACCTTCTACGTTAATATCCTTTAATAATAAAAAGAAGTAGGAGAAGAGACAAAAGGTTGAAAGGATATCAATAACACATAATGAACAATTTAGTCTTTTATTCGTGATCGTTGAATGACGTTTACATAAAATATTTCCTTATTTTAATATGTATTTATCATAGGTGGGTTTTACCGTCTTCGGTTGGTTCCCTCCGACACACGTATTTACGAATCAACGAGTCAACACAGGTCGAGAAACGTTGGGGTACCTGACATCGGACGGTCCAAGGAGACAAGTACCTTAAAAGGTCCGTTCCCATGACCTCACTCAACGATAAGGGAAGAGGTCCCCTAGAAAGACTGAGTCCCTAGTTTGGGGCCAGAGGGCGTAACGTCCACTTAAGAAAATGGTAGACTCGATGGTCCCTTCGGGGGTTTCCTCAGACACCTTTTAGTCATTTTCGGTTGTAGAGGGTCCTCTTGTCCGTGTCTGATAAAATGTCATAGGTTGACATCTACAAGTCCAGATTATCTTCTCCCAAAGTTGGTCCTCAGACTCTATGAACGTATATACCGTTTCTGTCTTTGAAGGTCTAGGTTTCTTACTTTCCGGTCCCTCCCCTCTGGGGCCTCCTACTCCTACCATGGCATTCTACGGAGGGACACTTTTATTCCCACGATTCTCGACGTTCTGAAGACGGACACGTCCACGTCTCGACCGGGGTTAGGACGTGGGAACCCACGAGTGTAGACTAACTCACACTTGTTATTCCACAATGATCTATTTTAAGTGTAAGACACGACCTTTAACCGCAATCGAGAGGAAGAAAGTATCGTTTCGGTCAGACGGAACCAAAATACGGGTTTCCGTGTGTCAACCCTCTTTCATCTTCTGAGGCTTGACAATCGAGGTGAAGGAAAGTAGTGACGTACGAGGGAGAGAAAATAATTATTCAGTAAGTTAAATGAGACGTGTCCAAAACACGGATTTTCGTTTAAGATTTAAGAATAAACGGTTCAAATCAGAATTCATATCCATCCCATCCTAATCCACCACATTATTTTCGGGTCTTTCAGGTAATTAGGTTTTTAGAGAAAAAGTACACCCTTGGATTTACGGACTCTTAAATAGAATCCTTTATTGAGTAAGGAAGTCCGATTTTAAGACCCAAAGTAACTCAAGAAACACAATTCCGGTATACCGTCTTCTCCACCTCCACCACCAAATCAGCGAAGTCAGCACAGACTGAGAAACGTTGGGGCACCTGACATCGAGTGGTCTGAGGAGACAGGTACCCTAAAGGGTCCGTTCTTATGACCTCACCCAACGGTACGGGAAGAGGTCTCCTAGAAGGACTGGGTCCTTGACTTGACCGTAGACGGCACGAAGGACGTACCGTCCGCCTAAGAAATGACGACTCGGTGGACCCTTGGGTGTCTCCATGGTGTGTTCATTATTCTCAGTGCCCCAGAGTAGACCCGGTAATACTCGATAGGTCGATCATCAAGTTTGAGAAACCCAAAGACAAAACAGTGGTTATTTTCGAGAATTTATGGAGAATCAGTAGTCTGACAAGGGGTCTAAACAGCACGTCGTACTGATGATGTCTCCTTCGACGAAACCTCGAAAATTTCCTCCTTCTATTTCTTCTCTCGACTACCACAAGTCTGAGCCCCCCTACCTCTCTCGTCGGGACCCTCGACCCCTAGGTCTTCTCTGCCTTCCCGGGGGTACCTTTACGTCTAGTCTGATATAAACACAACGGGAAGAATACTCCTGTTGTTTTGAGAAAGACCAGGAGGGGAATGGTGGATCGTGTGTCACGTATCAGTCGTTTGATAAGGAAAACAGACCTCGTCAAGAGAGGTAATCTCTTACAATTTAGATAATCCCGCAGAGTGTACTCAATATGGATCCCGGACTGAGGTCCTAATCTCCTTGTACACCTGGACGTATTCGGGGTCTTCACTTCCGTCACAACAACCCTAAGAAGAGGAGACAGACTCTTGTGGGGACTAACTGAAGAACTTTCCTGGACAACAAGAAATCAGGTCGGGAAAGAAGTCAGTGAGTCAAGTCAACGAGTCAGTACAGACTGAAAAACGCTGGGGTACCTGACGTCGTGCGGCCCGAAGGAACAGGTAGTGGTTCAGGACCTCGAACGAGTTTGAGTACAGGTACTTCAGCCACTACGGTAGGTTGACAGAGTAGGAGACAGTAGGGGAAGAGGAGGGCGGAAGTTAGAAAGGGTCGTAATCCCAAAAAAGATTCCTCAGTCAAGAAACGTAGTCCATCGGTTTCATGACCTTAAAGTCGAAGTCGTAGTCAGGAAGGTTACTTATAAGTCCTGACTATAGGAAATCCTACCTGACCAAACTAGAACATCAGGTTCCCTGAGAGTTCTCAGAAGAGGTTGTGGTGTCAAGTTTTCGTAGTTAAGAAGTCACGAGTCGAAAGAAATCTCAGGTCGAGAGTGTAGGTCTGTACTGATGAAAGATTGGATTAGGTATCCCTCGCAGATACGAGTGGCGATGTCTGACTAAGTATGGGAATCACGGACGTCACGTAGTGTCAGTGACCCAAAGAAAGTGACCCAAGGGTAGGACACCACCCTACCCTCATTTAAACGGTCATCGAACTTCCCCGTCTTGCTTGTCGTCGGTCTGGACTCTACTACCTCTTCGACCTATTAATGGGAAGTTCAGTTACTCGACGGACTGAATTGACCTTAGAACATACGGCAGTAACACTTTCAAAAGTGGGTCTTGTAGTCTTGGAGGGTTCTTTGTGTACTATTAGTTAATCTCCAAATTCGGTCAAGTCACGTCAGTGAGTCAGCACAGACTGAGAAACGCTGGGGTACTTAGCGTCGTGCGGTCCGGAGGGACAGGTAGTGGTTGAGGGCCCCAAGTGAGTCTGAGTGTAGGTAGGTCAGTCACTACGGTAGGTCGGTAGAGTAGGAGACAACAGGGGAGAAGGAGGACGGGGGTTAGGGAGGGTCGTAGTCTCAGAAAAGGTCACTCAGTTGAGAATCGTACTCCACCGGTTTCATGACCTCAAAGTCGGAATCGTAGTCAGGAAGGTTTCTTGTGGGTCCCGACTAGAGGAAATTTTACCTGACCTACCTAGAGGAACGTCAGGCTCCCTGAGAGTTGTCAGAAGAGGTTGTGGTGTCAAGTTTTTGTAGTTAAGAAGCCGTGAGTCGAAAGAAGTGTCAAGTTGAAGAGTGTAGGTATGTACTGGTGTCCTTTTTGGTATCGGAATTGATCTACCTGGAAACAACCGTTTCATTATAGAGACGAAAACTTATACGATAGATCCAACCAGTATTGAAAGGTAGGTTCCTCATTCGCAGAAAATTAAAGTACTGACGTCAGTGGGAGACGTCACTAAAACCTCGGGGGGTTTTATTTCAGACTGTGACAAAGGTGAGAAAGGGGTAGATAAACGGTACTTCACTACCCTGGTCTACGGTACTAGAAGTAAAAGACTTACAACTCGAAATTGGGTCAAAAAAAATGAGAGGAGAAAGTGAAAGTAGTTCTCCGAAAAATCAAGGAGTAGTGAAAGACGGTATTCCCACCACAGTAGACATATAGACTCCACTAACTATAAAGAGGGCCGTTAGAACTAAGGTCGAACACGAAGAAGGTCGGGTCACAAAGAGTACTACATGAGACGTATCTTCAATTTATTCGTCCCACTGTTATATGTCGGAACTACATGAGGAAAAGGATAAACCTTGGTCAGACAACAAGGTACAGGTCAAGATTGACGACGAAGGACTGGACGTATCTCCAAAGAGTTCTCCAAATTCGGTTCCCCCCGGATAAAGGAAGGACGATCTCGATCTAAAAATATAAATATCTTTCATGAGATCTTACACACGGAAAGAATTTGTCAAATTAAGGGACTCAGGATTCTTCCCCTCTTTGTTTGTTTTCGGGGACGGTAAATTTTCTCTCTGGGTCTATGACACACTACACTGTCCGCTACTGTGATTGTCACTCACGAAGAAACCAATATCACACCGGTTATCCCGACAACTAATTATAAAGAGAAGAGGACCACTAAAAGACAATTAGAAATAATTTCCTTTTAAGGTGGAAAACACTAGTCGAAAGATTTTGAACTTTCAAGTCTGAACTATATGTAAAATTTTAAGTAGGTTAGTGTTCCTTTCTAATACGTAAATCGTAAAATGTAAAAGAATTCACAAACAACATTTCGAAAACCTACTAATATTTTTTTAACAAAAATCATATCGAAATAACTATATACATGAGGGAACCCAAAAAAAAAAATCTCAAAATAAAAAAATTAAAATTTTAGAAATTAAGAATGTACGATAACTATATACATATAGAGTGTAAACCTAAAATTAACATACATCAAAACATTTGTTGAAAATCACCGAGTCTGACATTACTTAGACGGACGTTACGTTCTCTGGGTCCAAACTAGGGATCCAGTCCTTCTAGAGGACCTCCTCTCGTACCGTTGGGTAAGGTCATAAGAAAGGACCTCTTAGGGTACCTGTCTCCTTGGACCTCCCGATGTCAGGTACCTGAGTGTTTCTAAACCCGTACTAACTCACTGAAAGTACTTTATGTTATTGAAAGAATGTTTTATATCATATACTGTTCGTAAAGAAAAAAAGTTATCTATAAGAAGATTCCCTAAAATATCGACACGTTATAAAACAATATATTGATATCGTATTACATAAATTGGTAAATAAATTAGATTGGGGGTACCCTGACAGAAGTAAAAAAGTGATAATATTTACTTCGGTGTTATTGATAGAGACGTACATAAAGAAAAAGAGACCAAGTTTTCTCATTAAACTCCAATGGAGTTTGGTATCTAAAATGATCTGTACATCTATACTTGTCTAAAAGGTCACCATAAACGGTTGACGGTAGAAGAGAATATATAAAGGATTTTACAAGTGACGAACGGTCCTTCGAGGTGGCACTAAGAGAGACCTATAGAACCGTTTAATTCTAACCTCCGGTTGGCACGACCATGGCATCTGCGACGTCGTTTTCGTACTCCTTCCCTCCTATACTCGGTTGGAAACATAAAGTTTATCGTCGTCGTCGAGGAAGTTCAAGACGGACATTGACTCTAAGAATAGAATGGGATAGTTTCTCAACTCGGTTGGTATTGATTACGTTCTGTAAAATTAATAATCGTAACCCAATATACCTCACGAACACAAGAAATAAAGAGAATGGTAGAATAGTTAGAGATGAAAACGTTGACCAGGGTTTACCACAGAGGTTTAGAGACCGTAAAACGCAACGTACCCACTTTACCTTTACTTCTACTATAGTCGTCACTACCTTACCTTACTTGAAAAGTAGGTCGACTTTTTAGTGGGACTCGATGACTTTATATTGTCGTATGTAGTATCAGTTCAACAGTTTCCCCCTATAAAGTGTCGATACTGGAGTGTCGATATTTTGTATTCGGTACATTACACATTCCTTTGGGTTCTGTTGGAAAGGTCTAAAAAAAATTGATTATTCTAATGGTATACCTTTTATTGAAATTGGTCAATATTATTAGATTAAAATTTTTATGAACCTTTAACATATCTGAAAAGGTAAAAGTTCCCGACTTTAAAGCATAAGTAATGGACACCGTCGTGTTTCAGTAAACAAGAGAGGTGTAGAGCACGAGTCGGGTTCTCCCAGGTCCAATCTCTGGCTCAGAAAAACGTGAAAGTCACAAACTCCACGTAGGGACGGACGGAAGAGGAGGTAACGAGTGACCTGGGGTCGTCGTCCACCCTAGGTGACTCAATTGAGGGTCGGCTGGCATCTCGTAACGGTCGTCGACAGTTTTAGTCAGGTCCCGTCCGAAATTGTGTTTGATAGGAAAACTGGAAAGGGGTGTGTCTTGAGTGTAGGTTGAGCTTGTTAAGAAGTTCCTGAAAACTACCGTCGAGACACTCAAAGATTCCAATGAAATCTTTAGGGTAACAAAGGAAAATAACTTCACAGAAACAAAGAAAAGTCTCATTTAAACTGCAAAAAAAAAGAAGAAACGTAGAGTCGAAAGAATAAATACTAATTCTTCCGAATACCTTTTTGGTTGTCACGATTTCAGTAAACTACTAAATGCTTTTGTGAGAGGTCAGCAATAGTCGTAAGGGTGATGATGACCTACTCATGAAAGAAGGGGTAACACCTTTTCGTGTTCGACCAAATCCACTGGTGATCACTCCTCCTTTTCCCACTTGTAGTAGACCTTTAACAACATGTTCCTTACAGTTTCGAAGTCACTTTAAAAGTTACTCGTCCACAAAAAGGTGAAGTCCACAATGCTGTATCTACAACGTGGACTACGCTTCTCGACTGAGTGACCTTTTCTGGGACTACGACCCTTTTTGACTTCTGTCCTCCTCTTCCCTCGTTGTCTTCTACTCTACCAACCTACCGTAGTGGCTGGGTTACCTGTACTCAGACTCATTTGAGACCCTCTATCACTTTCTGTCTCTTCGGACCGCACGACGTCAGGTACCCCAGTGTTTCTCAACGTGTGTTGACTGGCCGACTTTTTGTTGTAACTACAAAAGACCGCTACACATAAGGACTTCCCCATCTAATAGGGACAAAGTTTGGAACACTTCTGAGGTTGCAGGTGTGGTTTCAAATGTATTCACAGGTTTCCCACATGTGACGTACTAGTGTGACTTGAGGATGCAGGTCAGAAGTGACATAGAACAAAAGACAAGACAGAGTATCAACAACGAATCAGAGACGGAAACGGTAACCGAGGTCATAATTTTCGTAGGAAAGGGTACTGAAGGAGGTTTTTGTTTTTGGGTGAATCCTTGTAATACATTCTGAAAGGACTTACAAGCCCCTTGACCTCCCCTAAATATAACGTTGTTACTGACCGTAAGGACCACTATTTTTAGGGAACCGAGGAAATGGAGAGGAAAATTAAAAAGAGAAACGAGTAAACGACTCTTACGAACGGACTGACGACGGGTGGTTGTTGAGGGCAAAAGAATAAATTCCAGTGACCGGAGGGACGTCAAGAAGGTGTTTCCTGTGACCCGGTCTACATAGTGAACTGGGTAAGCTTCTAAAGTGACTTCGAAACTGTACAAATTTGTTGATAAAGATCTATTATACGTTGGAACAAGGGTACGTGAGAGATCTCTTTTCGTCCCTTGTCACGAGATAAGAGTTAGTTCTCTGTGTGAAGTACTCTCAGTCGTGACTTCTGGATAATACATAAATTAGGTACTTAGAACGAAATGAAAGACCTTAAAAACAGAGTCAGGGGGTGTCAAACAAGAAGATAATCAAGTTAGGGAGGATCTATTATTAAGGAGTTTTAACTCGGTTTTAGGGAAAGGTCTAATCATCTGTGATCATAGGAGTCATCTGTATAACCTCTGGTTCGACCTATGTGACCACGTCTCATTTAGTGGTGAGTCAAGGGTCACCCCTAGAGTAGTCAAGTCGCTGTTTTACTAACTACCTCAGCCTGTCCTTTTACACGTAAAAACGACAGGTCGTTTTATTATATATTTTTATGTAGTGAAAAATTACCTGTATCCCCTCCACTTGTTAAGATAGACGAATTGTATACTTTCACCGTTTGAGAATGAACCATTAGTGATTCAATAACGAAAGCTTTTACTAGACAACCGAACGCTAACGGTGGTTTAACTTTTCCTTGCTTCTGTTCTGAACACTCGACATCGACCTCAACCCCTTCTCGTCTTTCCTCCTCCTTTGACTTTACCGACCTCTACTTACAGAGTGGAGAGCCTTTTGGGTCGTCACGATAACTCGCAGGGGCATTAATAACGATCGTAGATGACTCAAGAAGGATACCCGAGGTGTACGTCACAGAGTAAATTAGAGTTTGGTCGGGTAATCCCTCGGAGATATAAACAGACAGTCTCTCTCCAATTCATCGACCATAAGTTTAAGTGGGTCAGTCAGTCCCGTCTTAGACTGAGGTGTCGACCACGGGAACTGGAAGTGTAATATAACGAAGGGATTTTCCGGGTCCTCTCTTAAAAGAGAGGGGTGTATTTCCACATATTCTTAAGGTTACTGACACTGGTCATCCTATGGAAAACACCCGGAGACAGAACGGAATGTCTCCTATGTGCATCTTCACGACACTCCTTTCTACTTCGTAATCCGTCGATAATGACATGAATAGGGATACGAACAGTAAAATCACTATTATTTACGACGAAATAGAACTGTGAGAGACGTAAGGATAATCCATCCGTTTCTTCAATAATAAGTTGCGTCAAATGTCTACTACTCTTACTTGTAAGGTCTTCGGAAACGTAGAACTTTTCTTTCCTCCAAACCACAGCAGCCTCGAAATAAATCCACGACCGACGTGACAATTGACCGACGCCACGGAGCCCGTTCAGAACACGGGAGGTACCCGGAAAAAAGCGTCCATGTCTCCTCACAAGCACAGAGGGAGATTCCGATACCACTCCCCGTCTCTCTTACTCGAAGTCCGCGGTCGGGGTCAAAGTCCACAACAAGAGACACGGGGTTCCACGCCACAACGGAAAGAGAGCCCAAACTCCCTTTTACTCGAGGGATTGAAGGTTGGCGCTACCGAAGGTTGTCCAGTCTTAGTCCTCAGTCATTAGTAAAGGAGTGGACCGGGAACGTCTGTCCTACTGTTTAAAGGGTCAAGTCACTAGGTGGGTCAATGGTGTGTAGGTAAGTCCTCTCTCCTCTCCTCTTTTGGACCTCTCCTCCCTCCCTTATGAAGAGGTTGGTCCGACTACCTTTTTTGATTCTATTCTGTGCACTTCTGGGACTCGTACCCTGGATCTTATTTAGTTCACGAATTACTTATGGATAAGGAAAGGAAAGACAAAAAGAGTGATTTTAGATTTTAGATCCCGGGAGACAACTGAAGTCATTCGTAGTGCACTTAGTTTGTGTAAACGAAAGTTACACTTGTCTGGTAAGTACGTAGACACTTTCCAAATCGTTTTAGGAGGGGTGTTTAGTCCATTGTTCGACACATGGTACTGAGAGATCTTATAGGGTCGGAAAAGAGTTTTTGTAACGACATTCTTCACGGTAACATAGTGTCAGGGGGTGTAATTTTTTTTTTTTTCAAATATATAAAAAGACGGGACTAAGGATAGGTGAGAAAAAAAAAGGAGGACCTCATTAAATTTCGTTTAGGATCTACGAATATATAAGGTGAATATTTATCAAGTATTACTTAATGAATGTCTATTCCTGAAATTTTTCTATTGATGTTATGGTAGTCTCTTCCGTTACCGTAGGGTGAGGTCATCAGAACGGACCTTTTAGGGTACCTGCCTCCTCGGACCATCCGACGTCAGGTACCCCAGCGACTCTCAGCCTATGCTGACTCGCTGAAGGGAAAGTGAAAAGTGAAAGTACGTGACCTCTTCCTTTACCGTTGGGGGAGGTCACAAGAACGGACCTCTTAGGGTCCCTGCCCCCTCGGACCACCCGACGACAGATACCCCAGTGTGTCTCAGTCTGTGTTGACTTCACTGAGTCGTCGTCGTCGTCGTGTTACGGTATAGAGTGGTTCTTTTAATTATCATTAGGGAATGATCCCGAAGGATCCACCAAGTCACCCATTTCTTGGACGGACGACACGTCCTCTGTGTTCAAGGTCAGGACCCAGCCCTTCTAGGGGATCTCCTCCCGTACCGTTGGGTGAGGTCATAAGGACGGACCTCTTAGGGTACTTGCCTCCTCGGAACGTCCGATTTCAGGTGTCCCAGTGTTCCTCAGTCTGTGTTGACTTCGTTGACATTATTAGATTATGGGTAGATAAAAGGTCAAAAGAGTGAACAGAGTCTTTACAGAAGAATCTCAACTGAACGAGCCCAATGTAAGCAAGGAAAATTTAAAGGAAACAGAAGAATCGCAACTGAACGAACCTAATGTAAGAAAGGAAAATTTAAAGTAAAGAGCACAAGAAAGAGAGGAAGGGATAAGATCTTTGGTGAATCTCTCTCCTAGAAAGTTTTTATGTATACCCTGTCACTTTGTTTAATTAAGGTGTTATTCACTCTTTGATACCGTTTTCCCACTTACGTTCATCTTTTCTGTCTACCTCGGTTCTGACCCACTCCTACATCTTGTGGACGACACTTCGACGTACTCGGAGGGCAAAGGAAAACGTAAAAGATCGTCTGTAATATTTCTTCTGTGTACGTGTAAACACCCTGAGTCTCAACTATCGAGTGTTATTTTAACGAATCCTGTTCGTTCTCAACTCTCCGTAGAAGGACACCTTGGTCTGTTTCCTTGTAACTCATTAGTCTTTTTCGTACAAGAGGTATCTGGAGGTGCAAGGGGACTTTATGTTCTCGTTACTCAAAGTACTCCTAAAAATTTTTAGTGTAGGACCCATAAGATTACCATGTAAGCTCTTAGTCGAGGGAATCTCGTATTTGTAAAGAACCTCAAGTCAGTACTGGTACAGGTCTAGGGACATTGTCGACGGAGCAACTAGAAAGGATCTCGTCGAGGAGTAGAGTGGGTCGGCGGAGTGACCACACTTCCGGGATGTCCGACCGGAAGGATTCCCTGGTGAAAGTCGGAAAACGAGGGAACGAGTCCCGAGACACCAAAAGGGGATAACGGGGGACGTACAAAGTTCAAAGAGATGACGTCACTACGAAGAGTTGAATGAGACGGTCACGACTCACTCCTCTCTTAGACTTCTTTCCAAACGAATTCTCAAAGTTTTCGCAGTCTCTCTGTCTCCTTCTCTCGGATCTCTCCGGGTACCTAAACCAGTGACCAACAAGTCCCTCACTCGAACTTCTCTTGTAAAAGACTTTTTACCGGTTCCGTTCTGTTATGGATTTAAGTCCTGGTGTCACAAATCGCGAATTTGGGAGAACCGAACAAAACACATCCGAGACGGAAACACTCGGATCACCGACCTAAGGTCAGGGTCTGTACAGCAACGAAACCTGTTCACTGGATTAGACCGCGATGGAGTCAAAAGAGTAGACACTTGACTCGTATTACGTTACAGGTAGTTGTCTCCCTACCTATTTCTTCTACACCATGTACATACGTTACCTTATAATGAGTCGGTATTTTTCCTTGTTTCACCCAGTAAACATCACTATACCTACTTGCATCTCAGACAGTGTGTCTCACTTCATTCAGTCTTTCTCTTTTCATAGATAATTACGTATATAAACCTTAGATCTTTTACCATGACTACTTGGATAAACATCCTTATCTCTACGTCTACATCTCCTATCTACACACCTGTGCCCTCCCTTCCTCTTCCACCCTGTATGTATGCGGTGGTGCACATTTTATCGATCGATCACCCTTCGACGCCACATCGGGTCCCTCGAGTTGAGTCACGAGACACTACTGATCTCTCCACCCTACCCCCTCAGTCTCCTTCCGAGTTCTCCCTCCTCCATACATATATGAATGTCAACTAAGTAAAACATCATGTCGTCTTTGATTGTGTTGTAACATTTCGTTAATACGACGTTAAACTTTTTTTTTTTTTTTCTCTTAAACGTTTGAGTTTTTTTCTCATCTTGGAGAGATCTCGTATGAATGTCTCTCTGACGCACTCGGTGTGTCTCCTTCGCCGTCTATGGTACGGGGGTCCGACTCACGGAACGGAGATGGATTGTGTCGTTCAGAATTACAAATAATGTCACACGTAGGGAATATAAAAGTTCTTATATCGTTCTCCTTGTTAACAATTCCAATCAAGAAAGTTAATTTTTGATATAATTTATCAATGGTCCCAAACTCCCCTCCTCTTACCCCTCCAACCACAAATTACCCAAGTCAACGCAAAGACCTACTACCTTTCAAGACCTCTACTTATCACCGTCACTGATGTGTTATTACACTTACATGAAGTATGGTGACCTAATATGTAAGTTTTGATCACTCTGACCACTTCCGATACACATAAAATAGTGTTATTTTTATGGTATCTATTATGTCCTTTTCTTTCTTATGTTAAATTAATTGAGTTATCTTTTACGAACTCCTACGTATTCGTCAATAAGTCAACATTTGAAATTTTTCGAATGACTGAGTGACTGAGAGGTTCTTCACTAAATAAACCAGTCACTATAAGTCGTTATTCCTCGAGAAAGAACAGTGTACGGAACAAAACTCCTGATATTTCTCCATATTATTTTTGGGGTCCAGTGTGGTGGTCTACCCGGGAGACTATGACAACATTCTACACCTTTACCGTGACCAAACTTGTATAACCTCTAAAAGTTTGAAATAACAGACATTGAGATAAACGTAAGTCGGTACTGGGTACAAAGGTACTCTAGTAGAAAGTAGTCTAGTATAATAAACACTTTAGATTAAAAGCTTCTTTGTCTAGGTTTCGGTAAGAAACCGGTGTAGTTCCACAAGTCACCCTACCGTCTCAGTTCCGCAGACCAGGGTGAAAAGAAAAACTTTAGGTGACTCGTGTTGATTTTATCAAGAACTTTCAATCTTTCCTTTTATATGTACTTTGAACTTTTGTCGGGTTGAGGACTAATTGCGTCAGCCAAACCCAAACCAAAGCTCGTCTCCGACTTTCCTTTCTGTCCTGAGAGTCTCAAGTCCATTGTGTCTCGGACGGACTTCACCCGGTTCTTAAGATTCCTCTATTTGGTAACCAAAGGCACTTCCCACTCTAAACACAGATGCTTCCACTTAAACCTCCACAGGGGTTCAGTGTACTCTCCTGAGCAGTCCCGAATTTCTCCTTCACTTCTTTGTACGATAGAAACGATTTTCCGTCGTATCCTCTCACCCGCTACTAGAACGTCGACTTCCCTCTACTCACGACTCACGGAGGGACAACTGGCAGTTCGATCGGTTCGGATGAAGAAGGACAACCCACCCTCCGTTTCGACGTTCCGTCTCTCTTTAGGTTCACCTACTCACTGGATCGAGTGAAGAGACATGAGAGACGGAATAGTATGAAATCTTATATCAAGTGGAGATATTCTTATCAGGTATATTTAATTACTCTTTAGAGTATCTTTATACTCATAATTACGTTTCTTCAAACATACCAGGTACTATGTTTATGTGACTCTTTTTAGTTATTTATCTACTCTCCCTAAACCGTTTTCCATCCAATTGTAAGGTCTTTTAATCTGGTTAACATCTATGTTTAACATCTCCTTGTAAAAAGGTAATTTTTACAAATTTATACCGAAAAGACTTATTATTAAGTTTCTTCTCGATATGACCGAGTTCGTTCTTTATCAATTTAATGTCTTCACTAAAAATTTTTCTCTTTGACATTCCGGAATCTTTCTTTATTTCTCATCTAAACCTTTTTTATTATTTTCTTTTATTTACTCTTTCTTATAAATTTATAAACTTTACTAATAACTCTTTTAATACCTATACCCTTCGTCCTTTTTCTTAAAGTTGAAAGGATGTTTAGAACAGAGATTATTTCCTTTGTCTTTTTTATAAGTCTATATTATCTCATTTATAAAGGAATTTATTCATTCCGGATTTAGGTATCAAACTTTATCCGAGTCGACAAGGTCCTTTATTCTTTTTTCTTCCTAGTCGTTTTAGTTGTGACTTTGTACCGAATCGTTCCGAGGACCTGAAGTTTCTATTTCCTTTCTTAGATCCGGAATTTTTTTGTAGTTTGTCTTTATTCTCCCTTTTATATTGAAACCAATATCTTAAAAAGAATCGTTATAATTGACGATCTTCCACTACTTTTTTACAACGGTTCAAGAGTCTTTTACACACTGGGTTCTTTAAAAAATGGATCAGTTTAACAAAGTATAAAGGTTCGTACGCTTTCCCGGTCCTTTTTTTCTTTTGGTGGTTATGTCATATGATTGTGTATATATACCTTAAATCCTTCTACCGTTACTGCTGGGACATACGTTCTGTCCTTTTTTCTGTGTCTACACATATTGCCTGAAAACCTGAGTCTCCCTCTCCCTCTCCCACCCTACTAAACCCTCTTACCCTTAAGATTGTACATATGACAGTACATTCTTAACTTAGCGGTCAGGTACAGACTGCATCCCACGTCGAACGAACCCCGACCACGTACCCCTACTGGGTCTCTCTACAACGCCCCTCCCTCCACCCTCCCCCCAAGTACAAACCCTTGTGTACATTCTTAATTTCTAAAATTTTAAATTTTTTATTTTTTTTTTCTTGAAAACATAGGAAATAAAATTTTTTTTAATGAACTTCTACAGTTAGTTCTCTACTTTCCTTATCGATACCTCCATTCCTCTCGTTTGCGATTTAGCTTCTGTATTCGTTGGGATTACAAGTAACTGTCTACTTACCCATTTCTTCTACATCATATCTACGCTACCTTATAAACAGTCGGTACTTTTCTTACTCTATTACGGTAAACGTCGGTGCACCTGTCTGGATCTATAATAGTGCGATTCACTTCATTCAGTCTGTTTTTGTTTATGGTTTATGGCATGCTATAGTAAGTATACACCTTAGATTTTTTTTCTCCATGTTCACTTGAATAAATGTTTTATCTTTATCTGAGTGTCTGTATTTTTGTTTGAATACCAATGGTTTGTCCTTTCACCGTCTAACCTATTTAATCCTCCGACTCTACTTGTGTATGTGATTATATATATTTTATCTATTGGTTGTTCCCGGATGACATATCGTGTCCCTTGATAAGAGTTACAAAATATTACTAAATAATTCCTTCTATTAGATTTTTTCTTATATATATATATATATATATATATATACATTTTGACTTACTGACACGATATATGGACTGTGATTGTACTGTAACATTCAGTCGGTATGGAGTTATTTTATTTTCTAATCCCCCTTTTTCCCTATTCAAATTCGTTGACATCCTTAATACTAATGTCTTATATCATATTATATCTTTCTTATTATTATCGTCATTTCGTGATCATTAACACTTTGTCTGGTTCTTACTCTCTATCTCCCTTTTCGTCGTATCCGTAGTAAAGGAGTAGAAAATATCGTCAGAGTTTTGAATGGTAAATTTTACTATTTGGTTCACTGTCTCCACAGTCACATAATAAATTTTCATGTTTCCATTGTCGGTCGTTACAATCACTACTATTATAATATTATTTGGGTTTAACCCGTCACATCCTATCCGTTCTACCTCATCTATATTCACATCATTAACAGAGTAGTAGAAATTTTTTTTTAATAAATAAACCGACGTCGTCCAGAATTAACGTCGTACACTTTAAGAATTAACACTGTATATCAAGGGACTGATCCCTAACTTGGATCCAGGACACACATTCGAGTCTTAGAATCGGTGACCAGGTGGCCCTTTCAGGGTACACAGTAGAAAACATCGTCACTAAGTAGTCCAAGATAAATTCTTAAAATTTTATACTATTATTATACATTTGAATATTTTCATTGTTGATTTTCTAGAATCTTGTCTGATATTTGGAAATCTTACTAGTCTTACTTTTACGTGTGTGTTATTTCTTTGGTTCCTGGTACATCCTTTTTTATATATACAAGTACAGAAATTAAACACACACACGTTGTAACGTTTCCTTTTTACGTCACTTCCTACTACCTTGGATTGTAAGGAGAGTACAGTTCATATTTGGATAACTTTCTTTTTTAAGATTTTAGTCTAATGTTTCGTGTCAGGTTTATATACGATAAGAGTCTGTCTTCGACGATTTTAGTACGGTCCCTTTGCGTCGTCTTCTTCGTCTCAAGGATTATGACACAATCAAGTCCCACTTAATACGTTTTAATAATTTCTATTTCTTCCTGTAGAATGTTACTTTTTCCTATACTATATACTACTTCGAGATTAAAAGGACTTAGAAATACATAGTTTCGACGTTTTAAGTATTTTGTTTACTATGACCTTTATATTTCTTTTGATTTCTTCTTGAACGACTATCTCCTCGTAAATAAAAGAGTAGGGTACTCTCATCCCTTTTTTTCACTCTTATTTGACCCGAACTTGTAGTATTAATTATTCTATCTACATTTGTCATCTGTGTTAGACAAAAAGATTAACAGTGGTTTTACTTTTTACGTAAAAGAAAAATTGAGATGTTGTAAATTTTTTTGATACTATTTCCTTAGGAGTTATTTAGGGTGTTCAACTTTTACACAACTTACCTTATATAAGAGGATCAAATTACTTTTTTTTATATTTAATTACTGTTTTTATCTGTTATTGAGACAACAACAAGTCAGTGATTCAACACAGGTTGAGAAACGTAGGGGTACCTACGTCGTACGATCTGAGGAGACAGGAGGTGATAGAGGGCCCTCAAACGAGTTTGAGTACAGGCAACTCAACCACTATGATAGACTGGTAGAGTAGGAGACAGTGGTGGAGGATAACGGAAATTACAAAGGGTCGTAGCCTAGAAAAGGTCATTCAACAGAGAAACGTAGTTCACCGGTCTCATAACCTCGACCTCGACCTCGAAGTCGTAGTCAGGAGGGTTACTTATAAGTCCCAACTAAAGGAAATCCTAACTGACCAAACTAGAGGAACTACAGGTTCCCCGAGAGTTCTCAGAAGAGACCATGGTGTTAAGTTTTCGTAGTTAAGAAGTCACGAATCGGAAGAAACACCAGGTTGTGAGTGTAGACACGTACTGATGACCTTTTTTTTGGTATATAAGTATATCAACTGATATACCTGGAAACAACGGTTTCACTACAGAAACGAAAAATTATACGACAGATCCAAACAGTATCGAAAGGAAGGTTCACAGAAAATTAAAGTACCGACGTCATTGACAGATGTCACTAAAACCTGCGGTTATTTCATTTTAGACAGTGATGAAGGTGAAAAGGGGGAAGATAAACGGCACTTCGCTACCCTGGTCTACGACGCCAGAATCAAAAAAATTACAAATTAAAGTTCGGTCGACAAAAGTGAGAGAAGAAAGTGGGAGTAGTTTTCTGTGAAATCCAGGAGAAGTGAAAGTGGTAAACTCACCATAATAGCCGTATAGACTCCAACAACTATATAGAGGGTCGTCAGAACTAAGGTCTAACACTAAGTAGGTCGGGTCGTAAAACGTACTTTATGAGATGTATCTTTAATTTATTCGTCCCACTGTTATATGTCGGAACAACATGAGGAAATGATTAAAACTTGGTCAGGTAACAAGGTACAGGTCAAGATTGATAACGAAGAACTAGGTGTTCAAAGAGTCCTGTGTTCTTTTTACCCTACATAAGGGTAGAGACATTCTTAAAAGGTGTCAAACAACACTAGGTGTGTCAGTTTACAAAATCGTATCAGTCACTTCGTCTTCATCTAAAAAAAAAATTAAGGGAACGAAAAAGGTACTACGTTACTTACAACCGTTAAAATAGAGACCAAGGAGACGGAAAAGATTTAGGTCGAACATATAGACCTTCAAGAGTTAAGTACTTGACAACTTCGGACTTCCTATTTGAACGCTCGCACACTTTACTCGTGTTGACATACCATCCAAAATGTAAGAAACCGTAACGGGAAGAAACCCTAAGCTTACTTGTGACTGTAAAAGGTCAAGACACCGGTGACGACTCAAAAGGTTCAAACGACTGTGTCACTCACGTCGTGAAACTGTCGTAGTAGAAAATCCTAAAATTTCTCGAGTCGACCTTAAGGTAGTGGAGGTGATCGAAACAAACATCACTACGAAGGATTCCGGTTGAACTGAAGTGTGAGGTCCTACAGACCTACAAGATCCACTCACTGGTGTGACAACACTAAAGATACCGTAATTGTGCAAAGAACCACAAAAAAAAAAAAAAAAAAACATAAGAACGGTGAAGAATTAGAGAAGACGGAGAGAATCCAGGACAAAGACAGGAAATAGTACGTGTAGGAACGTACTTTACAAGGGAACTTCTCTAGAGATCAGAAAGGGTAATATAATAAAAGTAGATAAAGAAACGTAGTAAGTAAATTCTTCCGGAAGAATAGAGAGGAACGATAAGAGATATTGAGACGTAAGTAAACCCATATAGAAAGGGAAGGCGGTTATTTGAGAGGATAGGTCTTTAAATTTTCGGTTTGTCTTTCTCGTCTTAGAGGGTACTTTTTTCGTTCCTATTTCCGTAGTGAGTAGAGTACAGTCACTCAACATACAGTGGACGACCCGAATGATAAAGTAAATGATTCGAAGAGAAGGAAGGACGTTTTTTTTTTTTTTTTTTTTTTTTTTTCGTTCTGATTTTAANTTTTTTTTTTTTCCGTTCTGATTTTAATTAGAGTAGTCACAGGAAAAAGATTTGATCTTTAAAGGATTATACGTACTTGTTAACGAGATGACACAAGTAGGATTAAGGAATAAACACAATCAGTGGGTCAACACAGACTGAGAAACCTTGGGGTACCTGACATCGGGTGGTCCGAGGAGATACGAACCTTAAGAGGTCCGTTCTTATGATCTCACCCATCGGTACGGGAAGAGGTCCCCTAGAAGGACTGGGTCCCTAACTTGGACCCAGAGGGTGTAACGTTCGTCTAAGAAATGGTAGACTCCGTGGTCCCTTCGGTGTTAAGGAATAAACCCACACAATTTAAATAAATCTTAAATTAACGTGAATGGTACATAATATTCTCTTATTTGAAAATTTTAAGAAATGAACTTAATGACGGAGTCAAAGTTTGTTCGTCCGAATAAAGGAATCCATAATTCTGGGACGGTTATCGGTTAACCTCGTCGGACTGAATCCTTCGTCCGTTCCACTCCGACAGTAGTCGTTCCACCGGGACGGTAACATGATTGAAACCTTGACCCCCAGTCTTGAGGACCCAAGAAAAGACATGAACCGGACGGAACCGACACGTGACTATTTTACAGACAGGAGGAGAAGAAAGGATATAGACAAACAGGAAAAGTGGAGATCCGACACAAAGACGAGAACCTTTGGAGTCCTCGAACCTTTGATGTCTATCGGGGGAGGGTAAAAGAACGACCTATAGATCGTGAACTGGGTGTGCTGTCGGGCAACCTACTTATTCGACAGTACTCAGACACGAAAGGACTGAGTGAGTTGTGAAACGGAGGAGTGAAGAGACCTTCCCTGACCCACGGAACGACCGTCTCGATTTCGGTTGACACTGAACCTCTGTAATAGGTCTAATAGAGAAGGTCCCTGGAAGTGGATCATAACTTATTAATGGGAGAAGAACATAGAACCGCATACGTGTGTGAAAACAACAACAAGTGAACGGTTCAACACAGGCTGACGTTGGGGCACCAGACGTCGAGAGACCCGAAAAGATGGGGAGTGGTAGAGGACCTCAAACGGGTTCCAGTACAGGGAACTTAACCACTACGGTGGGTGGGTAGAGTAGGAGACAGCGGGGAAAGAGGAGGACGGGAGTTAGAAAGGGTCGTAGTCACGTGTATGATAAGTCAAAAATATAACTAAAGGAAAGTAGACACAAATATACATTTATTTACCATTCTTTTATTATAGACTAACTCCCCTTTTTTAGTTCATTCGTGTACCAGGAACTTTTCAGTGGTGTAAAGACATGTGACAAGAACCAGGGTTAAGGAAACAGCTTTGGACCTCAGTCCCTCTTCTAACCTCGTATCAGAGGCTATTTTAAATAAGTGGCGTTACAAGTTTGGTC
Source organism: Capra ibex (assembly GCA_006410555.1). Classification (NCBI taxonomy): domain Eukaryota; kingdom Metazoa; phylum Chordata; class Mammalia; order Artiodactyla; family Bovidae; genus Capra; species Capra ibex. The sequence continues at coordinate 55,125,704 of SJYO01048061.1, read as the reverse complement.
GGAAGTTATAAACCCCCCTGTAAGAAACATCACTTTAGTGGGAGTCCGTCATAATACACACTATTACCGCCTCCAGATGAAAGAAATGTTTCCGTCGTCGAGAACTATAAAAACAAGTCCATAGTCCCTATGGTATTCATGTTTATCTAAGTGTATACGGTTCGTAATTGAACACACAAGTTTTCCGTCCGTGACTGTTCTGACTTGAGTAGTCAAGGAAACATCAACAAACGTTACCAAGCGTCTTGTTTTGAAGAAACTAGACAAAGAGGAAATACATGTAGTGTTTGTACCTCCGAGTGATCTCCGCAGTTGTACTCTACTGAGTCTACTTATGGATGAAACTCTCCTGATTACATCGAGAGAAGGCATTGGGTGAGAAATCACTTAAGATCTTCTCTCGTGTAGTAAAAGAGTCCTTAGAACCTCTAGGGTAAGTTACCCTAGGGTTTCTAGGGTGAGTAAAAGTTAAAAACATACTTTAAAGAAGGAGAACGGTGTTGTGTTTATACGTTGTCCCGTCCTTCGAGTCTCATTTGTTTCCGAAGAGTTCTCGGTTTGGGTTTGTAAAGTTCTGCAAAACTCTCTGTCAAGAGTGTAGGTTGACGTATCGGAAGAAAACAACTTTCCAACCTGTCAAGACTACCAAACTTAAACTTTGTTTATTTAACGTGTTTGTATCACTTCACATATCGGTAACATATTACTTAGGATTCATTATATAAAGACGAGGGTAAAACAAATAAATTGTACCGAATGGGGATCATATACCTATAAAGAGACTCAACTACAACTTAACGGATATTTTCGTCCATCGAAAATTGTTCGTCGAAGAAACAGGGTCTGAGAAACGATTATGTACTTCTTCTATTTTTAATCTTATAATGATTAAACGTCGGGGATTACTTGAATCCGAAACTCGTATTTGTCGAAGATTAAAGTGGTTTTCTCTCTGTTTGTTTATAATATACATTGGACAACCTTCGTGATTGTGGTGGGTACTTCTTAAGAAGATCTAGATTAATGTCCTTTGGGTCTCCTGTGTCCCGGTGCAATTTGTTGTAGGTTCTTAAGTCAGTTGTGTTACGTTCGACACCCTTTAAGATGTCCTGTTCACAGGTCAAAAGAAGTCAGTCTTTAACGTACCCTTTTTTTTCTACTTTCGTCTTACACTTTTAATTTTATCTGAATCCTCTATATATTAGTTAACGTCACATTCTTGTAATAGACCTTTTACTGAGGTTTGTTATTTGATGTTTTTTAATTTTAAAACTCCATTAATATTTAAAATTATGACTAATATATCAACTACTACAACTTCTTAATAAATCTTTAAAATTTACACTATTATCATCGGACCAAAATAAACAAAATTTTCTATAGAAATACAAAATTTCTATATATGACTTTAAAAGTTTATTTTACTATACAAAAGGTCCGATACGAAGTTTTATTATACGATACCCCACCTCCTTACCTAATGTCGTATTTACTTTATTCTAACCGATTCAATTATTAACAACTTCAATTCACTCCATGTACCCCTAGGAGATGATAACGTAGATAAGAACTTCTAATTTTTTTTAAAAGTCTTATTTTTTCTCTCTCTAATAACTACTCTAATTCAAAAAATACAGCATTTCAATTTCCTCTACTCGGTCCTAAACTTGTTCCTTTTAAAATCAGATCTTAACTTAAAGAAATTAAGAGATGATGGAGTTTTTTATAAAATTTCCCACTTATAATTAATTTGTTAAGGTCTCGACGTGTTTTTGTCAACTAATGAAGAATGGAGAGATAATTATCAGTAAAGTCAGGTACTTGACTTAAAACTCTTGACTTACAAAAAGACGTAGAAAACAAACTCGATGTCATTACGAAGATATAAATAAAAAAGACGTTACAGAGAAAGAGGTTCCTTCTTGTAGGGTAAAAGGATCTCCTACGTATGTAAGGACCATTTCTTACGGAGTGTTCTGTTATTAATAAAAGTTTCCTTTAAATCGGGGTTCGAAAATGAAACGGACTTTCTACTTCAAATTAGAGTCAGTAAAATACGAAGACACAAAGTGAATTCCTAAAAGGTTCAGTTAAGTACCATCTGAACAACTGAAGAAAAGGAGGAAGAACCACCTTGACATAAGTTTCAGACCCACGGAATTGTGTAGTCCCGTAACCCTCTCCTGTCCACTTCACAGATCAGAACAAACGGAAGATAGGTACCCTTTAGAGGATGACATACGAATCGGTATAACCACAGGTCTGTAACCGTCTATATGCATACATTCTCGAGATAAGGGAGTAGACCAGAGACCGGTTTCAGGTTAGTCTAGTAAGACGTAGAGTGAACGAGGAAGTCCAGGGGACGGAGAGTGGCTCGGGTCGCGGGAACCTACGAGAAGAAGTGGTGACTTCGACAGACTCGTGGGTGACGGGTCCGGGTGACTTGACGGGTCGGATTAGATCGCGACGAGACAGGGGGATGACGAGAAGATCCCCTCCTCCTCGAGACGTGGGGATGACGAGAAGACCCTAAGTGAGGTCTTTGTTCCGTTCGACAGGAGGTGAGAGGACAGGAGGTTAACCAGTCGTCAAGGTTACAAGAGGAGCATCTAAAACTGGAGTCCTTTTCTACTTGACGTACTTTATAGGGAATAATTTGAGGGAATCTTAACGAAAGGAAAATAAGAGACAAGAGGGGATGTGGGTTCCTTTGACATAGATCATAGGTCACCCGTCTTTTGAACGAGAAAGACGAGTACATTAGAAAGTTGAGAACAGAGTGTAGACCTGGAGTCTAAAACTCCGATTTTCGATTCTTAATTGTAAATTAAAGACAAGAGATGTTAGTCGACACTGGAAACACCCGTTATCTAATAGGTATAGATAGACCGATTTACCCCGTCCCGGTACCCAATTGTCCCTTATGAGCTTTATCTGGTATCGACAACTGTGTAATTTTGTGACAGAACAGTGTTCCCCTATCATTAACATGGTTTACTCGACGTCGTCTTCAGGTATTTTAGACCCTCACGGAAGAGAATGTGTCGATGAAGACTCTCTTTCACCAAAGTCAAACAAGAAAGGTAATATTCGACGATACTGATGAGGTAAAAAATTTTTTAAAACCTCATATTAACGAAATACTTCAACACAATCAAAGATGACATATTGTTTCACTTAGTCGAGATACATATGTATATAGGGGAGGGAGAACCTGGAGGGAGGGTAGGGTGGGGTGGTACGGTGGTAGATCCAGTAGTGTCTCGTGGTTCGACTCCAGGACATAATGTGACGTCCAAGGGTGCTGGGTAGAAATATGCACGCTCAAACATATACAGTTTGGGTTAGAGGGTTGAGTCGGACGAGCACGGAAGGGTGGAACGCAGGTGTGCAGACACGAGATAAGGACGAGACCCTGATCCAACTAGACATGATAAAAAGATCCAAGGTGTATGCACGTAATTATATCCCATAAACAAAAAGAGAAAGACTGAATGAAGTGAGACATGCTGTCTAAGATCTAGGTAGGTGTAGAGATGTTTACTGGGTTAAAACAAGGAAAAACACCGACTCAGTCGTACACATTGGTATAACGACTTTACAGTGTACCAATTTGTGTGAAACTAAAATTACAAAACTAGACTTCTCAACTCTCAATTAAGTCACTAAAGTGACTTCGATACCCGAAGGGAGTCGAGTCAACCATTTCTTAGGCGGACGTTACGTCCTCTGGGACCAAACTAAGGACCCCGTCCTTCTAGACGACCTCTTCCCTATCCGATGGGAGAGGTCATAAGAACCCGAAGGGAACACCGAATCAACCATTTCTTAGAAGGACGTTACGTCCTCTGGACCCAAGCTAGGGACCCAACCCTTCTAGGGGACCTCTATGGGTCAGGTCATAAGACCGGACCTCTTAAGGTACCTGGTATATTAGGTACCCCAGTGTTTTTCAACCTGTACTGACTTGTTGAAAGTGAAGTAGACGTCACCTTCGAGTCTCAGAGTTGGTGACCTTACGGTCCTTCAGGGTTCGGTTATAAGGTAAATATATACATAGTGTAGAAATAGGTAAGTAGACAGTTACCTGTGAATCCAATAAAGGTACAGGACCGATGACATTTATCACGACGTTACTTGTGACTCCATGTAAACAGAAAAACTTAATACCAAAATAGTCCCATGTGCGGGTGATCACCCTAACGACCCCAGTGTACCATCAAGATAAAAATCAAAAAATTCCTCGAAGGTATAACAAGAGGTATCACCGACATAGTTAAATGTAAGGGTGGTTGTCCCGTTCTCCCAAGGGAAAAGAGGTTTGAGAGAGGTCGTACAACTAGTCCTATACTACAAAATCTCATCCAGAGACCTTGGACAAATAGAACGAATTGACTTACGAAGAGCGAACACTCGGAGTACCATCGAGGAGTAAAGGAGGAGAGGAGTCGGGGACCGTTGGTGGTAAGGTAAGAAACTAAGGGACTCAAACAGACAAAGTCTATGGAATATATTCATCTTAGTACGGTATAAATAGGAAGACACTGACCAAATAAAGTACATAAAATACAGAAGTTCCAAGTAGGTACAACAGTATAGACCGTCCTAAAGGAAGAAAAAAAAATTCCGACTCATTATATGGTAACATATATTTATGGTTTAAGTAGACAACCGACCGTTAATCCTACAAAGGTGTAGGACCAATAACACTTGTCACGACATCACTTGTGTCCTCAGGATTATGAGGACACAGGACTAAAGTCAAGAAAAACTATTTATAGGTATTCACCCTAACAATCTAGTGGATCATCAAATTCCCAAATTTTTTTAAAAAAAACTCCTGGAAGGTATAATAAAAGATTTGGACGACGGGGTAAAAAGTAATATTGACTGACGCCCGTTCCCAAAGTTAAGGAGGTGCAAGAATGACACTTCGTGGGAAACAGAATAAAACCTTCACAACAAATTGGCGTAGGAGACAACTCTTCACGTCTATATATTTGAGGTTTCGTGAAGACATCCATCGAGTCATAGTCCAACGTTTAGGTATCATGTAGGTTTAATCGGTAAACTAGAACTAAGTTTTCGTTTGTCAAGGTATTACTGCGATATTGGGGGAGAGTGGGACAGAGGGATAGCGAACGGATATTCCCTTCGACGTATAAATAAATAACTTGTTTTGTTTCGAGGACCAAGGTCGATCCCCTTCTTTTCCAGTTTAACGGTACAGTACTACATCAGTTTCTGATCACCACTTATTGAAACTCCACTGTAGATACAATATTTTAATAAATCTTCTAGTCCCCTCAGAATTCGTCAACCTTACAGAAATTACTGTAACAGTACCTTTCTTACGCTCATACGACCGTTTCAATTGACATATCCCCGACGAAAACCGGTAACGGAGTCTCCCAGGTTCGTCCGGACTTTAACCACCCTTGAGTCTCGAACACGGGAAATTTTCTTCTCTTGTTTCTCTCCCTCCGTCTTATTGCCTTGACAACAACGACCTTCTATACCCGTCTTTAACAGTTTGAGCCTAGGAAACCAAATCCTCTCTTTAATATTCTTTACCCTTATTGGATGGGGTCTTCCGTTTCTCGTATAAGGGCGACCCGAGACTACGGGGATTTTTAACAAAGGTCTACGGACTGAAGTACCTTACCCTCTTCTTCTTCACGGTCTCTCCTTTCCCCTACCCTTCCCTTCCATACTTGGTTGTTGTCTTTTTATTACTCTCCTTTCATGGAATATAAAGGAAACTTCTTTAGTATAAAAAAAGAAAAAGAAAAAAATAACTTCCTATTAACGAAATGTCTTAAACAAAAGACAGTTTGGAGTTGTACTTAGTCGGTATCCATGTATATATGTGGGAGGGAAAACTTGGAGGGAGGGTAGAGGGAGGGGTAGGGTGGGGAGCTCCAACTATGTCTCGGGGACAAACTCAAAAGACTCGGTATGTCGTTTAAGGACAACCGACAGATTGAATGTATACCATTACATGCAAAGGTACAAGGAGAAAGGTACGTAGAGTGGGAGAGGAGGACAGGTATTCAGACAAGAGATGCAGACAAAGAGGTGACGACGGGACATTTATTTAATAAGTCATGGTAAAAAGATTTAAGGTATGTACACGTAACCTTATACTATAAATAGAAAGAGAAAGACTGAGTGAAGTGAGACATATTATCCAAGATCCAAGTAGGTGGAGTAATCATGACTGAGTTTACTCAAGAAAAAATACCGACTCATTATAAGGTAACACATGTACATGGTGTTGAAGAAATAGGTCAGTAGACAGCTACCTGCAGATCCAACGAAGGTACAAGATCGATAACATTTATCACGACGTTACTTGTTACCCTATGTGTACACATAGAAAAAGTTAAAACCAACGGAGTCCCACATACGGTCCTCACCCTAACGACCCAGTATACCACCAAAATAAGGATCAAAAAATTCCTTAGAGGTATGACAGAAGGTATCACCGACATAGTCAAATGTAAGGGTAGTTGTCACGTTCTCGTAAGGGAAAAGAGGTGTGGGAAAGGTCATAGATAACAAACATCTGAAAATTACTACCGGTAAGACTGACCACACTCCACTATCGAGTAACACCAAAAGTAAACGTAAAGAGATTATTACTCGTTACAACTGGTAGAAAAGTACACAAACAATCGGTAGACATACAGAAGAAACCTCTTTACAGACAAATCCAGAAAAGGGGTAACAAACTAACCCAACAAACAAAAAGACCGTAAATCAACATACTCGACGAACATATAAAACCTTTAATTAGGAAACAGTTAACAAAGTAAACGATAATAAAAAAGGGTAAGACTCCAGACAGAAAAGTGGAACGAATATCAAAGGAAACGACACGTTTTTGAAAATTCAAATTAGTCCAGGGTGACCAAATGAAAAAAACAAACAAACAAACAAAAATAAAGGTAATGAGATCCTCCACCTAGAATCTTCTAGAACGAAACTAAATACAGTAGTTCACAAGAAGGATACAAAAGGAGATTCTCAAAATATCAAAGACCAGAATGTAAATCCAGAAATTAGGTAAAACTCAATAGAAACACACACCATAATCCTTCACAAGATTAAAGTAAGAAAATGTGGATCGACAGGTCAAAAGGATCGTGGAAAATAACTTCTCCGAGAGAAACGGGGGTGACATATAAGAACGGAGGAAACAGTTTTTATTCCATAGATATCCACGTACCCAAATAAAGACCCGAAAGATAGAACAAGGTAACCAGATATAAAGACAAAAACACGGTCGTGGTATGACAGAACTACTGACATTAAAACATCATATTAGACTTCAGCCCTTCCAACTGAGGAGGTCGAAGTAAGAAGAAAGAGTCCTGACGAAACCGATAAGGCCTAGAAAACACAAAGATATACTCAACACTTTAAAAAACAAGATCAAGACACTTTTTACGGAAACCATTAAACTATCCCTAGTGTGACTTAGACATCTAACGTAAACCATCATATCAGTAAAAGTGTTATAACTAAGAAGGATGGGTCCAGGATGAGGAAACACAAGAACGGAGGTTACGGGTGTCGATAATCTTGATCACACAAAAGAAAACGCCCTCGAGAGTCACTGAAAAATATATAAGGTATCTGTGTCTAAGACGGATCAACTAGCACACCTAAATTAGACGTCGAACATGTCGACCACCCCTCCAAAACCCGGAAGAAGGAATCGGTGTGACGGGGGACCCAAAGGTAACACCAAAATAAAGGTGGAGACGTACACCCAGTAGATGACCCCAAATGAGGACTCCGACGGGACCTCCTGAACCCAAACGAGGACACTCCCGGTGCACACCTCCACCACGTACCCAGTGTCCCCAGGACCGTCGTGGTCCATGAGTCCCCCTAACCGTCGGTCCCGTCGTCCTTTATAACACGAGATCTTCCCATACCGTTGGTCATAACCGGTTGCGTGAAGTCATAAGAACGGACCTCTTTGGGGAGGTACTGTCTCTTCGGACCGTCCAGTGTCAGGTGTCCCAGTGTCTCAGTCTGTGATGACTTCGCTGGGACACTCGTTTCAGCGTTCTTAAAAAAACGGACACCGTCGAGACGGGGGCACTCTCACCTCGCACTTCCATCGTGTCGACGAACTGAAAACCCCTGGGACCGCCGCGGTTCACACGTCCCTGTGCCTGACGGAGATAGCGTCTTCAATACCGGGATAGCCTCAGCAAAAAGTTCGGAGAACATCGACCGTTAGTCTTCCGGAGAAACCGGTCAGAAAGAGGCATCGAGGTGGGTAAGTCCGTGAATCTCCCGAGGGAACGGACTCCAGGAAGAGACAACAAACCGTGCAGTCCGTGAATTTCTCCGTGGGACCCACCCCAGGATGAGACATGAAACCGCGTAGTGAGTGAATTTCCCCGTGGGACCTACTCCCGGATGAGATGTCTAGACTCGCAGTCCGTGACTTTCCCCGTGGGACCCACCCCAGGATGAGATCAAGTCACTCAGGCCACAAACTACCCGGTCGGAAAGACAAGAAGTCGACGCCTAAGGACGGACACCGTCCTCTCTCCGATACCACTACCGAGGTGGGGGATGCACCCTGAGTCGTCATAGCGGAACGAATCCACCGAAGGACCGAAAGGAGGTGTCCGTAAAGGGTGGTGTGAGAGAAGGGAGTGTAGGGGAGTTAGGCAGAGAGACGTCAGTTGTAGTCGGGAACGGGACCCTAACGAGGTGTTAGGGATTTGAGGTCGAGGGTCGGCGACACGGAAGGTCCCCTAGATGCCGGGACAGACCCCACCCATACCGACGCCGTTCCTGACAGACTCGGAGTAAGATAAATCCGACGGTGTCTAGTCGACAAAGTGAGAGTCGGAATTAACAAAGAGGAGACTGAGTCTGTCAACGGGACTACACCCCTAGTCTGGGGACGAAGTCAAGGGGGTGGACGAATCCCGTCCGGGTCAGGACGATTGTGAGGACAAAGAGGGAGATCCAGGAAGTAGGATGGCTCAAAACGCACCCAGACATATAAGAAATGCGACCAGTCCCTGGGGACAGGCGAGAGTCGACCACAAGACGTACGTGAAGACACAGACTTCCACACAAGGACTACATAGGCACCTCTCTCTCTCTGAGGTGCAGGTGGATGAGGAGAAGGTAGAACAAGAGAGTGTAAAAATAAGAATGGTCTTAAACTAGTCTCTTTTAAGAAGAAGACTTTGTTATCCATGTTAATAAAAATAAAAATATTAATAATAAAAAAAATAGAACTGGTATGGTGTGTCGTACACCCTAGAGGAAAGGACTGGTCCCTTACGGAGACGCAACCGTCACACTTCAGGATTGGTGACCTGGAGGTTTCTTCGGGGTCCATGTTGACAATTGACACACATGTCGAAGGGGAGGACGATGTCGTCACTTCCGCTCAGAGAGTCATAACTGACTCAGGCACACAGTCCGCGACTCTATGTTTCCACTTCAGTCCCTTGGGTCTCCTAGATGGATCACTATCTATGGACATTTGGTACCACAGAGACTCGTACTGGGTCGACCAGTCTGTACCCAGAAGATCCCGAAGAGACAAGTTTCGATCTAGGTCTGTGTACCCTATATCACTGGTCGACACCATCCCTGTAGGTCTCGGTCCTCTTGGTCCCCAGACTAGAATTTGGTCAGACCATGAACTCGAAAGAAGGGAACCTTCCCTTTACTCCTTTATGACCTTCCGTTACCGTGGGGTGAGGTCATGAGAACAGACCTCTTAGGGTACTTGCCTCTTCGGACCACCCGACGTCAGGTACCCTGACACTTCTCAGCCCGTCCTGACTCATTGAAGTGAAAGTGAAAAACAAGAGTACGAAACCTCTTCCTTTACCGTTGGGTGAGGTCATAAGAACGGACCTCTTAGGGTCCCTGCCTCCTCGGACCACCCGACGGTAGAGACCCCAGTGCGTCTCAACATGTGCTGACTTCGCTGAATCGTTGTCGTCGTCGTCGTCGTCGTCGTTCGAAACAAAAATAGTACAATATTTTACAAACAAGGGCTCAGAAATCCACTCACCACACACGACGACATAGTTAAACTACGGGAATACGGTTCTCCGGTCCGAAGGGTAAACCGGGATCACCATTTCTTGGAGGGAAGGTTAAGTCCTCTGTAGTCTCTGATTCCAAGTTAGAGACCTTCTAGGGGACCTCCTCCCGTACCGTTGGGTGAGGTCGTAAGAACGGACCTCTTAGGGTACCTGTCTCCTCGGACCTCCCAACGTCAGGTATCCCAGTGTTTGTCAGTCTGTGTTGACTTCGCTGAATCGTACGGACGTGTGTCCGGTCCTCCGGTTGTAAAACTGAAGTACTCGAGATCCTTGAAAGTGAAAACGTCCAAAGAAAGAGGGGAGGTGATTTAAATTTAATATAAAAATTTCATACAAAATTTAAATAAAAAGTCTCAATATAAAATACCGTAACTTTGTACATACTATAGTATATTCTTTGATTAAAGGTCAGATCCAAACTACGTCCTATGTCCACGAACCCCGACTACGTGACCCTACTGGGTCTCCCTACCATACCCCTCCCTCCATCCTCCCCCCGAGTCCTAACCCTTGTGTACATGTGGGCACCACCTAAGTACAACTACATACCGTTTTGGTTATGTCATAACATTTCATTTTATTTCAATTTTTTTATTATTATTATTTCACTTTTTTTTCAATATAAAACAGTGACGTAACCATATTTCTTCTTATATAGTCATGATATATAGTTGGAAAAGAAGTTGGATTTTCAAATAAAAAGGGTAGTCTAACATTTTCTTAAATTTCGTAAGATGATCCAGGAATTTCATAACGTCGGAATCGTGTCTCTGACGACACAGACTACCTATTCAACCAGGGTCTGAAGTCGGATTTGAAGTAACAGTGCAATCACGACGGTCCCCTCTACCGTCATCTATCCTGCCAAGACCTAAGTGACATCGGAGTATATGGTTGGTCGATCGTACATCTCTACGGGTCAATAAAGGAAGATACGTACGTAAGTCCAGTAACAACGAAGAAGAAAGAACATCGTCGAGTCAAGTCAAGTCAGCGAGTCAACACAGTTTGAGAAACACTGGGGTACCTAGCGTCGTGTGGTCCGGAGGGACAGGTAGTGGTTTAGGGTCTCAGGTGGGTTTGAGTACAGGTAGCTCAGTCACTACGGTAGGTCGGTAGAGTAGGAGACAGTAGGGGAAGAGGAGGACGGGGGTTAGAAAGGGTCGTCGTCCCAGAAAAGGTTACTCAGTTGAGAAGCGTACTCCATAGGTTTCATGACCTCAAAGTCGAAATCGTAGTAAGGAAGGTTTCTTTAGGGTCCCGACTAGAGGAAGTCTTACCTGACCAACCTAGAGGGACGTCAGGTTCCCTGAGAGTTCTCAGAAGACGTTGTGGTGTCAAGTTTTCGTAGTTAAGAAGCCGCGAGTCGGAAGAAGTGTCAGGTTGAGAGTATAGGTATGTACTGGTGTCCTTTTGGTATCGGAACTGATCTGCCTAGAAACAACTGTTTCATTACAGAGCCGAAAACTTATACGAGAGATCCAACCAGTATTGAAAAGAAGGTACCTCATTCGCAGAAAATTAAAGTACCGACGTTAGTGGTAGACGTCACTAAAACCTCGGGGGTTTTTCTTTCAGACTGTGACAAAGGTGACAAAGGGGTAGATAAAGGGTACTTCACTACCCTGGTCTACGGTACTAGAAGCAAAAGACTTACAACTCGAAATTCGGTTGAAAAAGTGAGAGGTGAAAGTGAAAGTAGTTCTCCGAAAAATCAAGGAGAAGTGAAAGACGGTATTCCCACCATAGTAGACGTATAGACTCCACTAACTATAAAGAGGGCCGTTAGAACTAAGGTCGAACACGAAGAAGGTCGGGTCACAAAGAGTACTACATGAGACGTATCTTCAATTTATTCGTCCCACTGTTATATGTCGGAACTACATGAGGAAAAGGATAAACCTTGGTCAGACAACAAGGTACAGGTCAAGATTGACAACGAATGACTGGACGTATCTCCAAAGAGTTCTCCGTCCAGTCCACCAGGCCATAAGGGTAGAGAAAGTCTTAAAAGGTGTCAAATAACACTAGGTGTGTCAGTTTCCGAAACCGTATCAGTTATTTCGTCTTTATCTACAAAAAGACCTTGAGAAAAAACAAAAAGTTACTAGGTCACCAACAACCGCTAAACTAGAGACCAAGGAGACGGAAAAGATTTTGGTCGAACTGGTAGTCCTTCAAGTGTCAAGTGCATAACGATTTCGGACCGAACCTCGAGTCCCGTAAAGTTTACAGAAAAATTGAAATAACGAACGAAACACCGGGTGTTACCACACGTTCCCCTCCTTTTTATTCTTTCTGTCCTACTCGATATGTTGTCTTATTAAATTCGTTGACTCGGTAAGACTTTGAGTTCCCTCTCCCTTAACGAGTGTGAATAGCTACTAGACTTTTACTTTATGTTTGTCATTAGTAAGGTAAGTATTGTTTGTAACGACTACTTTTCTTAGTTATCTCTTGTCGTAACCGTTTCCGGTTTTAACGTACTGTACTTTAAAAAACAACGGTTTATACCTAACCTTTTCATTTTAGAACCATTTAAAACCCATACGTTTCGAACTGTGTCCTTTCAACCTAAAATATTTTTATTTTCCATGTCTTGTTTTAAGTGTTTTATGTTTTATGTTATCTAGTTTTTCATTAGTTACTTGTTTTGGAACTTTTCCACTTTTCCGTTTTCCTTTCACTAATTGAGAGTAGGGTTATTGAAAGATTGTATTTACGTTTTATACTTTTACTTTGACGTAACATATCTGTTAAATAGTATATAATTTTTATCCATTATCTTAAGTTAAATCTCTTTTATTAGTTGAACTCCTTTTAATATTAATTTTACAACTACCAGTACTTATACATGAGTTATACAAGAATATTAATTTTACTACCTTTCACTTTCACAATCAGCGAGTCAACACAGACTGACAAATGTTGGGGTACCTGACATCGGACGGTTCGAGGAGACAGGTATCTTAAGAGGCCCGTTCGTATGTCCTCAGTCAACGGTACCTTTATTGGTTTTAAGACTCAATTTTAACAAAGTTTTCTAGATTCTATAGGGTCTTTAGAATCACACCAAAATCTAATAATTTTGTTAAATGAATGTTGTAGGTATAAGGACGTCATTTCAAATTCTACGAATTAAATCAATATGTATGTGTATGATAACATTGACGGATCCCTATAAGATCTTCCTAACAGGGTTTGTCTATGGTCACTGTTGGAGACCTTCCCTACATCCTGGTGTACCCTCTCTCAAATACTTGTAAACCTCAAAGATTCTCAAACTCTGAAAAACAAAAAATAAGACTACTTCAACTTGTCGGTCAATCCTGGTTTTTCTTCGTATAAGACAGAATTTTTCGTTCACAGAACAACAGGACGGGTAACCCGGAGGATGAAGAGGTCGTCATCAAGGTCATAGAAGTAGTGAAGGTAAGTTGAAAAATGCGTGAATCGGAGCGAGTAAAAGACCTCAACGTCTTTTAAGGGGAAATCGTGAAAGGAAAGAGAGGGAGTAGATCCTCAAAGGTAGAACTGAGCACGAGTCTTTTAAATAGGTTGAGACACCTCATCCATCCTGCCCAACAATAAGATTAAATATCTACTCGTTCACCTTTTCTCAAATTTCATGAAAAGGGTCAACATTCTGACCCAAATACTGGGTGTGAGGGTCGAGTCTCCAGGGAGACAACATTCCAATGGGGAGACTTGAAAATTGGACCGTCCACATTATGTTATTTACACGATGAATTTTTTTCTGTCTAAGTGTTAGGTGAAGGATCCTGTTAGTGGATGTTACCTAGTATAACGGATTAATTTTGTCAGGTTGAAATCTATATAACCGTTTTAACCTTGATTCTTCTTAAACCTTTTTAATGTCACGTTTATATTAATAAAAGATTTAATAAGGAAATCCTGGAGTTAAGGGAACCCAGATACACTAATAAAACGTCAAGTGATTGATATGTCCACATAAACCTCTTTTGTTCCGTTCTTATTCCTCATTTTAATTACAAGAAGAGAGTAAAGACTTTTTTCTATACATTCGACAAGGTATTGGAGAATTATTTTACTTTACAGTTAAGACATTCTTAATTCTGACGTGTCTTTAGAACGTCAAAATGTCGGACCCCTACTCCCCCTGGGTCGGGGAGAGAGACGGAGGACGACAGGAGAAGGACCCAAAGGAAACGGTCGACACGTGACCAGACTGAGATCTCACACACTGCCTCGTGACACACTCACACTACCTCGTGACGCACTCACACTGCCCCGTGACGTACTCACACTGCCTCGTGACACACTCACACTGCCCCGTGACGCACTCACACTACCCCGTGACGCACTCAGACACAAAAACAACAAGTCAGTGATTCAGTCCAGACTGAGACGCTGACGTCGTGTAATCCGAAGGGACAGGAAGTGTGAGAGAGGACCTCGAACGAGTTTGAGTACGGGTAACTCAACCACTACGATAGATTGGTAGAATAGGAGACAGTGGGGAAAAAGGAGGACGAGAGTTAGAAAGACTCCTAGCCCCAGAAAAGGTTACTCAGTCAAGAAACGTAGTCCACCGGTTTCATAACCTCGAAGTCGAAGTCGTAGTCAGGAAGGTCACTTATAGGTCTCAGCTAAAGGAAATCCTAACTGACTGAACTAGAGGAACGACATAGAAGCAGTGAAGGTAAGTTGAAAAATGCGTGAATCGGAGCGAATAAAAGATCTCAACGTCTTTTAAGGGGAAATCGTGAAAGGAAAGAGAGGGAGTAGATCCTCAAAGGTAGAGCTGAGCACGAGTCTTTTAAATAGGTTCCCTGAGACTTCTTAGAAGAGGTCGTGGTGTCAGGCTTTCGTAGTCAAGAAGTAGCAAGTTGGAATGAATACCAGGTTGAGAGTGTAGGTATGTACTGATAGTCTTTTTGATATCGAAACCGTCAGACCTGGAAATAGCCGTTTCACTACAGAGACGAAAAATTATACGACAGATCCAAACAGTATCGAAAAGAAGGTTCCTCGGTTACAGAAAATTAAAGTACCAACGTCAGTGGCAAACGTCACTAAAACTTTTGGTTCATTTCTTTTACAAAGTTGTCACTTCGACGGTCGACGAAAGGTTAGATCTTTTTCATTCTTTTTTAGTGAAACTCAAGTTAGACGAAACAAGAAGTACCTCAGAGACCCACTTCGGGAGAATCAATTCGTTCATATTTTACTCGTCTGTCACGGACAAGGTCTTTTTTTCATCGTTTTGGAAAAGATAGTGGACAATCGTACGTTTCGAGACCCTTCTTCATCTCGTCAGAGAGTGGTGAAATTAATTTCGGTGATACTTGGTTTCGTTTTCGAAAGGGTGGTTAGACGGTCGAGGAAATATAAGGAGATGTTAAACAGGAAGTATGATATTGGTCTTGCTAGAAAATTTTGACATTGAGTGTAAGTAATGATAAAGCAGTTTCGGCGGGACACCGGAGGGTGGTGTAAGTTTTATCCAGACTTAAGGAAGGGGACCGGATCTCCGGTGAGGATTAGAGGATACTGCGACGTGGAACGAATCAGAAGACGTCGGTGTCCTCGGACGAACGATGAGGAGTGTGTGGTTAGACCAGGAGAGGTCCGGAAACACGAAGGACAAAGGAAACGGGAGTTGTGATAAGGGATTTTGAAGTGTACTGAATAAAAGAGTCAAATAAGTACGGAGACGGGATTCAAGTAGTCTCCTAGGAAGGACCGGTAAAACAAATTTCACCCTGGATAGGTGATGATAAGGAAATCGGACGGAAACACGAGGTATCGTAGAGAAAAAAACAATTGGACAGTACAATAAACAAACGAATAATAGTCATAGTACTTGATCTTACCAGTGAGAAACTTCGGTCCTCAAAACAGAATCAGTGGTGACATAGTGACGTGTACCTTATGACCGACCGGTAATCAGTCACAGATTATTAAAAACACTTTCTTACTTTCTTAGAATTGGAGTCATAATATTAAAAATATGTAAAAGAAAGACTCTTTTGGACTTCCGTCGAAACTGTGTAGGGAAGTCTTCTATTCTGTCACAAAGAGGAGGCGACAAATAAGCATCATTAACAGTCTGGACAAAGAAACTCTAAAAAAAGTTCAGTGACAATAGACACCTACAAACACCTGGAACGGTCTTTCGAAGGTGAGTTTTAGTAGAGTAGGTCAGGAATTTAAACCTACGTGATAACGTGACGGTAGAGATTTAACGTCAATCCCAAGAGTACACTAGAATGGACTTAATGAAAAGAAAGACCTATCTCAGAACAATTGAGGGGTAACCGATACACAAAAAGACAGGGGGAGGGGGGGTGGTTAAAGAGAGTCACCCTCGACTGAGGTAGTCGTCCACCCCTAAATCTAGACAAGTAAGTACTGTTAATTATGGAAGAACTGAAAAAGAAACGTAGAGACAGGTGGATTACTTTAATGATAGGAAGAAGTTTTCTTCGTCGAAACCAAAAAGTGACTACCTACTAAAAGTGGGTTGAAAAACCTTGAGTTTTATCTTATTGAACGAACCCCTCTTTCCCCGGATCTGGAACGGAATTCTCTTTCACTTATTGGAAGGGACCCAAAGGAAGTAAAGGTATACGGATACTTTTGGTGACAATATAGGGGTGTTGAAAAAGGTGTGAGTACATTCATATGTGTCTCCTAAACTAATTTCCTAAACAATAAACTAATTTCCACCATATGATACCTGTACTGAGGTCAACGAAAAGAGGGAATTGTGCTCGATACCTGCCGACAGAAGACTTTAGTTAGTTCATGAAGAAGTGACTAAATTTGAGTCGTTTTCTCAGGAACTAAGTTTATCACGGTGTCAAATAAGTGAGTAAGAGGGTAACTTCCAGTCTTGACACGGAAGTCACACAGGCGACAAACAACTGTTCGGGATGAAGTACTGGCAGTGGGATGACTCATAAAATAATTATCTATTGAACTAAAGAACTACTTACAAAGATGTCTTTAAGGTTGTGTAGTAGTCTTTTACCTATAAACGAACTTTTCGAATATCCATTAAAGGAATCACAGTGGGAGGAACGACAACTAAAGTACGTTATTACATTTTAGTCTTTAACACTCCACTACACCTCACAAATTGCCCTATTCCTGAAACGCACACGAACACCTGTCTCTTATCCGTGTGTCCCTTTCGGAACGTGGGTTTCCGACCCCCGGTTTAAGGTCAAAATTAAGGTCCTAAATTGACACACTAGAATTAATTCATTAACCGGGAAACCCAGAAGGCATGAAAGTCCAAGTTAATCCCTCCATCCATTCTGTTACGAAGAGTCAGATCCCTTGGGAACGGTAACCTCTTACATCGACGACTCCCAAGAGGCCCGATACCCTTAGTCCTACGTACAAAGATTCCAGACATTAAATTTTGAAAAGATTGTGTTACACAATTTAGTTAATATGAGGTTATTTGTACAATTACTTTTGAAAAGATATAAATAGTAAGTGCCTGTAGAATACCCTATGTCACCTTTTAGTCATACTTACTCTGGGATTTCTTTTAGGGAGCGACACCAGTCGACAGTACTCCAACGAGAAAGGAGAGTAGTGACAAAGATTTTGTTACGTGACTCATCTTTATTGGATCGTCCCAGAGAAGTTGAGATTTTTACCACTCCTGTCCCGTCATAAGTAAGGTTAAGAGACTTAAATCCGTCACCTAGGCAAAGATTTTTTCGGACTTTTTAAAATTTACGGGTTCCCTCTCATATATATATATAGTCACCCTGTCTGTAGGTTTTAGTCAGTGCGGAATGAATGGTACAACGGACTTAATCTTATTAAATGAGTAAATTGTCTATGAGTGAATCACAGTCGAGTTCCTCCTCACTGTGGCCTCCTTTCCGTACACTCTCTGTACACTCCGACCTCCTCCTTCACAAATCTCCGATCGCGTGGACGTCACTTTCCTTTTCATCAACCTTTACTCTAACCTGTCCTTGGTCCAAGACGGACCTAGGATGGGACCTGGTTAAGTTTGCATTGACGATCTGCATCGTGTCCGTACGCATCTTAAATTTCAAGGAATCTACTGAATCTACCTCTTCCGTTACCGTGGGGTGAGGTCATGAGAACGGACCTCTTAGGGTCCCTACCCCCTCGGACCACCCGACGACAGATACCCCAACGTGTCTCAGCCCGTGTTGACTTCACTGAATCGTCGTCGTCGTCTACTGAATCTATGGGTACACTCTACTCTGAGTGACTGCACGACAGAACTACTGAAAATGGGACTCACTTCACAATCAGTTGTCTCTGCGAAGATTTTCATTAAAAATAACACCATTTTATGTACAGTAAATTGTAGATGGTAGAATTGTTTAAAATTTACATGCCAAGTCGCCATAATTTATGTAAGTAGTATAACACGTTGATATTGGTGTTAGGTAGAGACATTGAGAAAAGTATAACATTTTGACTTTGAGACATGGGTGATTTGTGACTGAGGAGTAAGAGGAGGGGGGAGCCTGGGGACTGTGGTGGTGACATGAAAGACAAAGATACTGAAACTGATCAGATTCATAGCCTCTTCCGTTACCGTGGGGTGAGGTCATGAGAACGGACCTTTTAGGGTACCTACCTCCTCGGACCATCTGACGTCAGGTACCTCAGCGATTCTCAGCCCGTGCTGACTCGTTGAAGTGAAAGCGAAAAGTGAAAGTACGGAACCTCTTCCTTTACCGTTGGGTGAGGTCACAAGAACGGACCTCTCAGG
The DNA here is from genome assembly GCA_006410555.1 of Capra ibex. NCBI lineage: Eukaryota > Metazoa > Chordata > Mammalia > Artiodactyla > Bovidae > Capra > Capra ibex. The sequence continues at coordinate 55,106,837 of SJYO01048061.1, read as the reverse complement.
GTCTCTGCCCCCTCGGACCACCCGACGACAGATACCCCAGCGTGTCTCAGCCTGTGCTGACTTCGCTGAATCGTCGTCGTCGTCGGCAGATTCATAGAGGATATTCACCTTCGTATGGCATAAACAGAAAGACACTGACCGAATAAAGTACATCGTATTATAGGAATTCCAAGTAAGTATACCATCGTACACAGTCTTGAAGGATGGAGAAATTCGTTATAAGGTAACATACGTATATAGTCTATAGATAAGTAGAAGATACCTGAGGTCTCAACGAAGGTGATAACGCTGATTACGACGATACTTATACCCACATGTACCCCCATGTCTGAGATGAGAGCTAATAAGACCCGTATACGGGTCTTCTTCTTAACGACGTTGTATACCATTAAGATAAAAATTAAAAACTCCTTATCGGTATAACAAAAGGTATCACGGACATGGTGGTTGTCACGTTTCCCGACGTTTGAGAGGTATAAGAGTGGTCGTAAACAGGAGAAGACAAAAACTATCTGTGGCGGTATTACTTACACCCCACCATAGAGTGACATGAAATCCAAACGTAAAGGGATTCGTAACGACTACGACTCTTAGATCAGTATGAGAATAACCAGCAAACATATAGAAATAAGAAGCTTCTCAGAGATAGATAAGTTCAGAAATAGAAAAGGATAAGAACTTTAAAAACAATAACAAGTCAAAATGCCAAAAGACAAATAAGACCTATAATCAGGGAATAGTCTATATACTAAACGTTCACAAAATAGAGTAAGACACCCAACGGAGAAATGAGACAACTATCACAGAAAGATTTTGTATACGAACCGACGTAGCCTAGAATCAACACCGTGCGTCCGAGAAGTAACACGACGTGACCCAGAGATCACCGTACACGAGAGACTTTTGCACACCGTAGAATCAAGTGGTTGGTCCCTAGCTTAGGTACAGAGAACGTAACGTTCTGTCTAAGAATTGGTGACCTGGTGGTCCTTTCAAAGATTATCACAGAAAACTACGTGTTATAAAAAATTATAAGTACTTCAGGCGAAAAAGAAAACAGTAGAACGAAAACCACAGTACAGATTCTGTAGTAAAGGTTCAAGTTACTGAAATTCAAAACGATATACAAAAGAAGATTCTCAAAATATCAAATCATAAAGGTGAATTCAGAAACTAGTTGAAACTCATTAAAAAACATATAACCACAACCTATTCCTAGGTCGAAGTAAAAGACCATACACCTATAGGTCAAAAGGGTCACGGAAAACAACTTTTCTGACAGGAAAGGGGTAACTTATCAGAGCCGTCGGAATAGTCTTTAGTAAACTACTATGTACACTCTCGAGAGATAAGACAAATTAACCACAAATGACAACATCAGACCGAAATACGGTCATGGTGTAACAAAACTAATGAACTCGAAACATCATTCAAAACCTTTCTCCTTCACACTCAAGAGGTCGAAACAAGAAGAAAGAGTTCAAATAAAACCGATAACTCTAAGGTATACTTACAATCCTACCCAAAAAGTTAAAGACGTTTTTACAGTAACCCTAAAACTATCCCTAAAGTGACTTAGACATCGACTGAAACCCATCAGTCAAGTGAAGTCAAGCGAGTCAGCACAGGTTGAGAAACGCTGGGGTACTTGGCGTCGTGCGGTCCGGAGGGACAGGTAGTGTCTGAGGTACTGAAGTAAGTCTAAGTGCAGGTAGCTCAGTCACACGGTAGGTCGGTAGAGTAGGAGACAGCAGGGGAAGAGGAGGACGGGGGGTTAGAGAGGGTCGTAGTCTCACAAAAGGTTACTGAGTTGAGAAGAGTACTCCACAGGTTTCATGACCTCGAAGTCGAAATCGTAGTAAGGAAGGTTTCTTTAGGGTCCCAACTAGAGGAAGTCTTTGTCTGAAACCCATCATAACTGTAGAATTATTATGACAGAAAGTTAGGTATTTGTATCTTATACAGAGGTTAATAAATACAGAAATTAAAAAAAGTCTTTACAAAACATCAAACGATATACTCAGAAAGTGGAGGAACCAATTCAGTTAAGGATGCACAACCCAACCGGTTTCCCAATGGAATTGGGATTCTGTCTAAATATTTCATAGAAGAAACTGGTGTCACCCTACTTCAAACTTTACTTGTTGTCTTCTACATGTGGACCTTTCAAGTGTATAAACAGAAAAATTTGGATAACTCTGAATTACACACCGGATTGGATACATACCAGACAGGACCTTTTACAGGGTACAGTGAACTCTTCTTTCCCATACGACAACAATAACCTATCTCACAAGACACATACGAACAATCTAGATCAACCAAATAACACAATTCTATTGATAACAGACAGATCAAAAAGATAGGTTACAACTTTCATCCCATACATTCAGAGGTTGATAATAACATCACTATAAAGAGGAAAGTAAGAAAGTCAAAAGTGAAGTACATAAAACGATTAGACAATAATCTACGTACGATGACGACGACGATTCAGCGAAGTCAGCACAGACACACACTGGGGTATCTACCGTCGGGTGGTCCGAGGGGGCAGGGACCCTAAGAGGTCCGTTCTTGGGCCCTCACCCAACGGTAAAGGAAGAGGTTACGTACTTTCACTTTTCACTTTCACTTCAGCGAGTCAACACAGGGTAAGAAGCACTGGGGTACCTGACGTCGGGTGGTCCGAGGAGGTAGGTACCCTAAAAGGTCCGTTCTCATAACCTCACCATAATCTACGTATTCACAAACATTAACAGTAAAGAACAACATAACTTTGAAAATAATTATATTTTTACAGTAAACAAAGAACTTTTGAAAAAGCCACTTCAAGACAAAATAGACTGTAATCATATCGGTGGGGACGAGAGAAAACCAATGATAAACGTACCTTATATAAAAAGACAGGAGAGTGAAAGTCACATTAAACGTAGAAACATAAATTCGACTCAGAGGACGTCTGTCCTGTATCAACCTAGTATACAAAAATAGGTAAGACGGTTAGAGATAAAAGATTGACTTCACAAATTAGATAAAGGTACATTTAATTAATGACTATTCCTTTCGGAGTGAAGACAGTAAACGATGAACGGAAGATCGAAAAAGGGGAGTAAAAGACGTAATGACAGAAGAAAACACAAATGAACTAAAAAAATATCACTCTATTAAGGAAAGAAGGAAAAGACATATATGTGTCGATAAAAGACAAGTCAAACCCTTTATGTAAATTGTAGGATTTCAATATTGTGAGGTTAAACTTAAATATGGTCGAATTGAAGTTGTTATCAAAAAATTGTGTCATTATCAAATTATTAAAAATTGTACGTTTTGGGGATGAGGAAATGTTGACACAGGGGTGAGGAAAGTCAACAACCACAGTGTTCTAATGTAGAAATATACACACACGTGTTTTGTATTAAATTATTTAGAAAATTTACGTAATTACAGATTTTAATACATCTCTTGTTTTACATCCCAATGTTTAGTTACAAGTTATCAGATCAAAATCTGATTATTAATTTTTTTTTTTAGGTTCAGAGAACTTAGTACATCTTTTGTGGTTTACCTGAATCGTGTATGTACGTCTGTGGCAACAATGTCACCAATGTCATTATAGTCGAAAATATTAATGAGTACACAAATGTCAATAAACGTAATAACTCTGTAAATAAAGAAGTATGTCAAAGATCAGAAAGATTACAGGAAAACAAATTGGGACGTCCTGAGGGAACTCGTAAACGAAGTCCCGTCCAGATGACCATTACTTGAAAGAGTCGAAAATAAATAGACCCTTATACAATCAAGGAGACGAGAACTTCCCGTCAAAACGACCTATATCCTAAGAACCAACTCTCGAAAAAACGAAACTATAAAAATTACATAGTCGGATGACGGAAGGAGGTTTCAAAGACTACTCTTTGGATGACTAATAGAATGACTCTATTAGTGAAGTACACTACTCAACGAAGAGAGAACGACGGCAGTTTTAAGAGAAATAAACTAATATTATATAGAGACACCCAAAGAAACTCAAGTAGAATGGACTTCAAGTAATTTAAGGAAATCACAAATTTAAGTACAGAAATTAATTTAAACCCTCCAAAGATTCGACAAGAAAAAAGTCTATAAGAGAGACGTGAAATGGGAGAGGGAAGAGGAAGACCCTGAGGGTGTCACGTATAAATCCAGGTGTACTATCGTAAGGTGTCTAGGAGAGCCGAGACAAGTGACAAAAAAGTGAGGGAAAAGAAAGATGAGAAGTCTGAGTTGTCAAAAGAACAGGAACGAACAGGACAGAAGTGGGAAAAGAAAGAAGACTGACTAATTTAGACGGAAACTTAGGGAGATTACTTCCAAAACAAAGTCCTTAATATGGAATGTCAGGGTTAAAAGAAAAACCAAATAAAAATCCAAAAGACGGAGAAATGACTATAAAGTAAAAAGTGTATAGGAAAAGAACTGAAAGAGATGTAGAGCGAAAGTTGGAAACTTGTACGAATCCTACTCACTAAGTTTCAGAAACAGATCGTGCTGACGATAACCAAAGTTCCTGTCAAACAGAACTGAATAAAGAAAGAGAACTTACCCAGTATGAAAGAACAAAAACATACGAAAAACTCAAAAACAACTTTTTATCTGTAAACTTATTTTAATGCAACCTTGAGACCTTTGATATAACAGAGGAAAGAGGACCCAAACGACCCCAAACGATACCAAAGACAAAAAAAACAAACAAACCAAAAAAAGTTGACAACATCAGACCGAAACACGGTTCTTGGTAGGACCATATTTGAATTCTAGTAGAGTCCAGAAAAGACTCGGATACGGTAAGGGAGCAATACATATCAATGAAAGATTAAAAGGGGTATATACTATGACAAAAACTTATAGGATCGGAATTACAAACTAAAGGTTTTCAATTGTTTTCTCTTATTACTCCCTCCCCACACAAGATCAGGAAACTTAGGGGATGTTCAATGAAATCGGTTTCCCCTTCTCCCGAACGTTGGTACCCCACCTCTATATTGTTGTCACCTAGAGAGGAGAAACGTAGAGACACTAGTCTTCGTCGTTAATCTCTTGTCTACGAACTATAAACCGTCTGCCCTACGCAAAACGGGTGGGACCGAGGATGTTCGACACACGTTCGACGAGGTCTTTGGGTACGTGTCGACAGACGGTATGTCGATCCCCGTCCCCTCCTACCATGACATCGTACTTGACTTCGACTAGTCTTAATTGGTGTCAAATGACAAGTTCGGAAGGGTACCTTCAACTTTCTGAATTTATCTGAGGTCCCAATGTTTCATCAATGTAGTCTGTTCAAGAAGGTCACGTTAACAACAGATTTACCCCTTTGTCTAAAAACCACTAAGGATGAGATGGTAGAAGGGGTTTAGGAGAGGGTGACCACTCAAAAACTTGTCTCGAGGAGATACAGACACTTAGTGAGACCTACGACGTAATTCTTTACTGGTGTCCCTCCTGTCCCACCCATTCCGTTCTGGACTATTTCCTGATGGGGTTATAAGGTCCACTCTATACTAGTATGAACTGGTGGTATCCCAACAACACGACTATTTATAAAATTAGACCTATATAAAACTTCCGTCTCGGTGGTTCTAAACGATAACTTACTCTCCGTTTATTTTCGAGTACCTTTTCCTACAGTTATATTCTTTACGGATAAAAACTTTACTTGTTTTTATCAGTACCTTTACAGGATTTTCGGTGTTCCTTTTAATCTAAAATTGGTAAACAAGACTGTAAGGGATAGAAGAAGTAATTTTGAGAAAGGTGGTAAAAACCAGTACCCGTGACTATAATATCTGGGTCCGAAAAGTGAGGAGACTTAACGTGACCGTACTCAACCAGAAAGGTATATAAGAGTACCTATTTCGGACACTGTTGGGAAAAGTCACCCGGACTTTTGTAAGAAAACCGAAGTTTGTACTTTCGACAAACGACGAGGAGTTAAATCCAGGAGGGTCTCTACTATCGACTATAAAAACGTCTTTATTGAAAATAAACCTGTGTGCATTCTGGCGGACCTTTTTATTCATATCGGGTGACTACCGAGAGGACTTGATGGTGAGACGATTGTAGTCTGGGAGGTGTTAAAATCGTTCACAAAATTTAACATATTAAGACTTTAATCATACAGGAAGGTTCTTCAACAACCGGATGTGAGAATTACTGATATTATACACCGTCATTTTGTGTAGTGAGTAGACGAAAAAGTTAGAGACCATGAGAGATAGGAACTCTTGGTCTTTTATAGAAACTCTAGGAAGCTTAGTCACTCCTCGTGACCCGTTCCCTCTTCAGGGAGTGTACACTGTCTATAAAATCCCCTACACCAATATTAATAAGAACAAAAGTCTGAGGGTAGTCATGTCAAGCCAGTTGTGCCGCTTAGTGCCTTAAGAGAGTAACCATTCGGGGGAGAGTTCCCACAATTTACAGAGCGAACCGTGAAACAAAATAAATCGATTGAAGAGTCGGATAAAATTGTGCACCTTGGAGGACTTTGTACTCGGTCTCTCGGATGCTTAGATCGAGGTAAAGCAAGACCAGACAGTGAAACCACAATCGTCAAAGGAGTGAGAACAAAGGTCAGGCTCAATACTTTGGTAAAGTCAAGTCAAAATTATTGGAGGGACCGTACCGTTTGAGATACTCTCGACGGTTTGAATTATGCGACTGAGGGACACTTCTCCCGTCGCCGAGACCGGTCCCCTCCTGCCCTCTGCCTAAAAGACATTTGCGTAGGCAAAAGGTAATGTCGGGAAAGACTAAACCATCGTCTGACGGTCCACGTCGACCGAAGGAGAAGACACGTGTTAGTGAGGACTGAAACCAAAGACTTAAAGGAACAGAGGACTGAGTGGGCACTAGAATGGAGCACTAGTTAGAAGGACGGGCACCTCATCCAGGGTCCCGAGTCGTCGACATTCACCCCGATCGAAGTGGGACGTCCTGCTTTGAGGACCAGTCGTTGCACACAAACATCTCCGAAGGTACTGGTAGTCTCCCCTTCGACGAAACCCCCCGCCTCTTACGGCAGAAACACCTCACTTCGTCCTAAGATGGACGTTTACCTAAAGGTGTACTTGACGTCAGTATGGTGACTTTCACAGTTTCGAGAGACTCAGTCGTGGTCACTCTGGAAGGGGGCCGGGGGTCGGTGAGGAGATGTTGTTTTGTTTCTAGTCCGATTTACAGGTCCAGGTAGCAGAAGTCAGAGTAAAAACGGAATCTAAGTCACAAATAAAGTTTACTTCTGTACAAGTAGAGTAACTCATTTCCCGTGCTTTTAAAAGTGAAGAATGTTTTACACGTTATTTGACATCTAAAGTACCCAACCAAATGTTATACCTCTACGAGACGAAATTCGGTTACTTTACGTGCTTTAAGGTTTAGTTATTTGTCTTTTCAATTCCGTCATGTCTTAATGAACGAAATATTCTTCTCACCGATATTCTTTGAGATTCATCGATAAGAGACAGTCCTGTTATTATATGATAGTAAAGAAGAAGTCTATTCCACTCGACAAGGATATTGCTCTCATAAGTCATCTTTTTATCGAGTCCCTGTCTAGGTTTTCCGGTGAGGCTTGACCACACATTTAAGGGTCAACCGTTACACCGGTGGATATTAAAGGAAATCTTGGAGTCGAATTAGACTAATGTAAAGGTGATTTTAAGAGATCCCATTAATTCACCATCCTCAATCCCCCATTTGAAAGGAACCCAAAATCGACGAAGAATGGTGTGTTCATAAACACCGGAGTATCGTCTTTGGAGTCGCAACGTTTCAGTGACACACCTCTCTCCCGTCTGCAGACCCGCAGAATAGTGGACCGTCAAACGTAGAAAAGAAGACGATGGTGGACACTACCCCTTACTGAATGAGGGTACCCACGTCTGACGTCCGACGACGTAGTTATTTTGTCTGGTCTTCACTTCGCGTCGAGACGTCCAGACGACTTCGAGACGACTTCGGGGTGGTGAAAGAGGAGACGAGTCCTCACAGAATTTCGCGTTTACCTGGTTTCACAAAACCCTCCCCATTGAACCCTACTTCCGAATGACAAAAATACAAATAGTAGATTTTTAAACCATAGAAGATTGATAACAATCATTGTCAAACGAACAATGTTTGTAGGGGGGACTCTAGACGACACATTAGACGGTGATATGTCTAACCTCCGGAGCTTCCCCAACAGACAGGAGACTCACAGGTCCCAGGTTCGTCCGTCCCTGTCGGAAGGGAGACCTATCGAGGTCCAGACCGTCTGAACGAATTCCCGACCTCGATGTTTCTCCCCTTCTAAGCCCATCCTGGACCTTTGTGGGAGGATATGAAACTCAGTCTGGCACAACGAAATTCGCTGGGAGTACGTCGACCTACGAACAGTAAGACTAGATCGGCCAACAAAAACAAAACAAAAATGAAAAAGACAACGACTACCAGACGTTTCGTGTCGGGAAAAGACTTTGTAGTGTCCTGTAAGCTTAATCGTCAGAGACCGACATCTCAACGTTGAACAGAACACACACAACACGACGCGAGTCAACACAGGTTAAGAACCACTGGGGTACCTGACATCGGGAGGTCCGAGGAGACAGGTACCTTAAAAGGTCCGTTTTTATCACCTCGCCTAACGGTAAAGGAGGAGGTCCCCTAGAAGGACTGGGTCCCTAGTTTGGGTGCAGAGACGTAACCGTAGGGGCTTATTAATCCGAAAATGTTCGAAAATTTTGGGTTTCAAATTTTTTTTTTTATTATTTTGGGTTTCAAACGAAGTCTTTGTATTAGGAATTAAATAACCAGGATTCAATTTACTTGTGTTTAATTAAACATTACAACTTTTAATAAAAGGTTAAATCACTTTTACAAGTGACCTGATAAAAAAAGAAATGTCCCTTTTATTTTATAAAATCGTTGTTTTTCCCCGGAAAGTTTTTACTTTTTAGACAACAATAATGTTCAAAAGAAGAGAGGGGAGGGGACCGGTGACCTCCTGGATGTCTTAAGTTAACAGAACTTCCCCTTTATAAGACCTCGGACCACACCCCACACTCCCATCGACCAAACCAAGTAGTTTCGATACACAAATCTTGTTTGTCTTTTCCCCTTTAATGGAACAATATGTCCCCCACGGGAGTTCTTTCTGCGCAGTCACCCCGTCTGCCCCCGAAGACATAAACCGAAACGTCTCGGGTCACACCCGCACTCCACTTCGTACCTTTCCCTCTCCCTCTACGATACCTACCTTACAAACAAGAGGGGTCAAGTACACAACTTCGAAATTGTGTGTGTGTGTGTGTGTGTGTGTGTGTGTGTGTGTGTGAGGGGGATGTCATACTACTCGGAACCTCCATCCCGGAAACCCTCATTAAGCCCAGTCTACTCCAGTATTCCCAGCTCGGGGGTACTACCCTAATTACAGGATACTTCTTCTCTGGTCTCAGGAGGGGAAGAGAGGTCGTCTATGTCGTCCCTCTTTCTATACGTGTTTGGTTCTTCTCGTGAGAGTGGTCTGTACCTTAGACGATCGTGGAACAAGAGTCTGAAGGGTCGGAGGTCTTGTCATTCTTTATTTATAAATAACAAATTTCGTACCCCATTAAACAATGTCATCGACCTCGATTCTGTCCTCCTCTTTTAAAACTCACCTCGTTTAAGTCTAAAAAAAAGAAAGTTGATTTCTTTGAGACGAAAGTCTTTTTCTCCTTTAATAGACAAAATTTTAAGTTTGAAGACACACACACGTACATATCAGTAAGAGGTCCGAATAATAAACTATGGTTAGGAGATAACAGTGAATTACGGTTCATATTTAATTTTGAACCTCCCCTTTTCACTAATAAGAGATTTTTTATCGGGTCTAAAGGACAGAGAATTCTAATGAATGTCTCCTCCCTCGTCTCTTTTTTTACCTAGTTTTCTTAATGTCCATTACTTTTTTCTACTAACATAGAGAAAAACATACCCGTTGACATGAACTATAACATTATGACTTACTATATATTAAGATCCTTGAGAAGGTCCTTCTCAATAAGTCATTCCCCTATAAGTAGTAACCACGTAAGTCTTTAATGTCGAGATCATACAAACGTTTCTTAGTAGGTATCGGTACTTTTGAGTTCTTATCGTTTCAGTTACTCACATAAATTTTTACACATAAGGAGAAGACAGTTTCTTAGTGAGACATGTACTTACCGTCAACGCAATAGTTGGACTCATTGACAAAGAAGATTCGTTTGTTTTAAACTCGATTTCTGGGTATCTAGAATACTTATGTCTGGTAGGACATTATCTTACCTTTCTCTACCAAATCTTTCGAAACTAACTATCACTACGAGAAGTCACAGAGAGTTCAACTATTTATGATATTGTACATAGTATTTATATCTAACGTTACCAAACGTCACAAAAGTAAAACCTTCCTCCCTTAATCTTGCTCCTTAAAGAAGAGATACGATACGAAAGTTTTACGTACGCCAGACGATTGACTCCTCTAGACCGAAAATATTATTTTTCCCATGGATCATTATGTTTTGGACACGGGTCGTCGCATAACAAAGACCTAAAATAGTCTCTATAGTCGTTACTCTCTGAGTCTCTACCCCACCACCCTCCTTGTACCCGAACCCTTAAACTAAGTGGGTCTAGATTTAGGGTTGGTAGTCGTCTCAACAGACTCGTCAAACACTTCGACGAGACTCAGAACTAAAGGAGGAAACATTTTACTCTTGTTTTGATGTACAGAGTGTTCCAGTTCACTCTATGCTTTCAGTAGACCCATTTTTACGGAACGGGAGTCATCGACGAGTATATATGACCTAAAGAAGGAAAGAACTCAGACTCTTTCCCACACAATTGAATAGTCCTCTACCCTTAGAACTCCCTAAGCCGATCCGAAGGGAAAACTATAAAAAGACACACCAGGTCTTACGTTCCGGTCATGAATCTCTTTACCTACCTGTACAGGTCCATCTTCCGTTATGTTCGACGTACCTTCAACAATGGTAGATGATCGTAGTTACACTCGAAGGGTACAAGTCCCAGACGACTTCACATACACCACAAATGGACGGACCGCTACCAAGACAGGTAGTCATCACTACTTTGGAAATCTACTCCTACGAAAGTCTTCAGGAAACTTAAGGTAAAGAACCTCTACTTCATCCCTTTATAGTCAACAGAATCTTTAAGAACGTTGGACCGTTCTTGAAACCTTTAACTACCTTCGTGACTTTGACCGAACCTTAATAGGTGCTCGAGGTGAGACAAAATTTATAATCCGAAGGACTCCTCTATAGTAACTTCTGTCTGAAGACACCGGGGTCTCTAAAACATTTGGTGACCGAATCACGTCGTCTCGGAAACCGGTTCTCACTTCTCGGAGCGTGGTCTGACTCAAGACAGTGAGTAAGTGACTCCCTGGGAGATGAAAATACACAATGAAAGAAGTTCCAATCCCTTTTCTAGTACATAACCCCCGTTCTACCATCTAAAAATTTCAGAGTTCGTCATATAGGTAGTGTTTCTAGTAGATTTGTGGCGTCCAAGTGAAACAGGAGTCGTCTTCCAAACGACAATAAATTTAATAGAGTTATAGTATTAACGGAACCACCGGGTAGAGTTTGGTGTCGACTTTAATGAATCAAGTCACACCTTCTTTGTCTTGTGGAAGAACGAAAGAATACGAAAAAATTGTAATCTGTAATTCTGCAAAGGATCAAGAAAGTCAATTTCTTTCCTGTAAATAAAAACATGCTTAACCAAAAAGACGGTTAAGGTTTTTTATGAAAGTACCTTGTTTAGGGTCCTTATTGATCTTTTTTTTAAGGGGGCCAAGGTTGATTAGTCACAAAGGACACTCAAGTAGTCAGGTTAAGTAAACTCCCACTTTTGGTGGAGACGAGTCTCACACACGTTACGACACGGGCGACGTGGACGAAAAGATCACATGTGTTACATACTTGTAACCCGGTCTGTCCGTAACGTCTGAATGTGGTACTTGTGCACATAGAGTCATAAGAGTGTTCTTCTTTATAAAAGGTCTCGTTACTAAATATCAATTACTCCCACGAACACTCGTAAGTATTCTTGTAACACGTTATTTGTTTATAAAGTAATGAATTACATTTACACTGTACTTTGCATTGTTTGTGACTAAATTTTCGACTGTAATTAACGGTTCTCTTTGAATTAGTATTCAATAATTAAATGGTATTGTAGACCCTTAGAACTAATTTGAAGGTTATTGGGTTTCTTAACATTGGACAATATGAGTTCAATCTTTTTCGTTTTTTTTTTTTCTTTTTCGTTTATTAAAATTGGCATTCGTAAACAGAAGGAGTGGTACTGTCGAGAATGGTTTACATTAGTATGGTACTCTATGGAAAGGATAAAACAACTCTTCAACGTCTATCTTGTGTCACATGTCGTCCAAAGTTATCTAAACCTCGACTTTCCTCACGTCTTCAAAGTATTTCTAGACGTAGTAAATATCAAAAATTAATTTTACTCCTAAACTGAACTCTTTTTTAAATTGGTTGACCCGACTTTTTAGGTCACTAGTCAAGTCAAGTCAAGTCAAGTCAGCGAGTCAGCACAGGCAGAGAAACGCTGGGGTACTTAACGTCGTGCGGTCCGGAGGGACCGGTAGTGGTTGAGGACCTCAAGTGAGTCTGAGCACAGGTACCTCAGTCACTACGGTAGGTCGGTAGAGTAGGAGACAGCAGGGGAAGAGGAGGACGGGGGTTAGGGAGGGTCGTAGTCTTAGAAAAGGTTACTCAATTAGGTCACTATCCCCTGAGATTTACCTAAGGTCAGAAATAACCCTTTCCTCTTTTCTTCCGTTCTTCTAGCGAAAGGAGTAAGAAGTGGGGGACGGGTGGTCGGTTTCGGGTACTTTTCCGTGAGTCCGATATGGGTGAACCACTGGAGAACTGTGACCGACAATGTCCTCAGTGACTAGACTAACCAGTCTCACACTTTGACTAGTCTGGTGTAAACGTCTCCCGTACCGGGCGTTTACAGGTGGGAGGACGGCAAGGTGGACACGGGTCCCCCGAGTAATCGGGGGTCCAGACGACGTGTCCCTGACCGTGCCGAGGAGGGGGCGGAGAGACATCCTGTGGTGTGGCATGTCTTACGCTGCAAATCTAAGTTCCGGCAGTCGGAGTGTGAACGAAACCAAGATTCAAGCTAAAAGGATTGGTCAATTAGACTTCAGAACAGAAAAGATCAAAAGTCGATGAATGGGTCTAATTACCAATACAAAACACAGAGTGAAAGGGTTAATAGTGATAAACAAGACAGTTTTGGACTCACCCCTTCTCTCCGTTCTTGTCTGTCCCTCACAAACGGCCCCCTCCTCTCCCTTCCTACATCCCATGAATTTTCCTCAGATTAAGTTCGAGTGTCTCGGGTCTTTTGTATGTCTTTTGTTGTTTCGGACGGTTTCTCCCTGTAGGGCCTTCCTATAAAAGAGGAAGGGGTAGGGTAGAGGAGACGCGATCGGTGGACGGCGACAGACATACTTCTGCAGGACCTCCACCGTTCACTGTCTTAGTCTCGACGTAGGTATCACGGACTTGGCGATGTACGAGCTCTGTTTTAGTTCGCTGGTCCCTTACGCAATTGACCCTTTCTATTTGACTTTCGGTAGAAAACAAAATGTTTCATTGTAAGAAAAAGAGTAAACTGCATATACACCTTTTCTTTTTTTTTTTGTTCATATTTTTTCCTGTTATGTACAGGACCCGTAGGATGGTCGGTCCTTACACGTGGGATGGTCGGTTCTTCTCACCCAAAAAAGCCGAAGACTCGAGGGGAACCGGCGGCGATTCGACAACCGACAGGGTGGACCAAGACGAATCTGAGTCGCCGACCAACCTCGTGTCCACAATTTCTGGAGTAATCGTGTCGAGACGATGAGTGAACCTCTTGATTTGTGAGAGGTCACTGAGGATTCAAGAGGGTCGCGTTAGACAAAGAGGTCGACCGTTCAGGTCTCCAAATCCTCAAACACACAGCGACGCCGGAAGAGAACTTGCCAAGACTAAACAGGAAGACTTTCTTGTGCACATTGACATGGCGCAATCCGGGTGGACAAGGACTAAAGGCACGAGGTCGAAGGAAGGCGTGTGGTATAATGACCAGAGTAAACTAAACCCCCAGTCCCTCCAGGATAGTGAAAATAAAGAAAAGGTGGTGACTTGTCTCTTTTCTTCTTCGTTACCAAATTTGGGTAAAGAAGTGTTGAGATCAGATTTCACAGGCTCCTTTAATTCAGGGGTGTGTTGCCCCTTAACAAGACGACCGACTTTCTGTTCTTCTCCTGTCCTGTCAAGATTGACAACTTATCTTCCCGTATCTCTTCGGTCTTAGGATCCGTACCGCAAACCAGTTGTGTGAGGTTGTCCGTACACGGGTGACCGTACCACTTGTACAAAAGAGAAATTTTTAGTTCCGTTCCAGACTTCTTGTATCAAGTTCTTTGTCTCTTACTTCACTGAAAAGAGAGTGTTTACACAAAAGAAGGTTGTAAAATTCGTCGACAACAAGTTAACGATTCAACGTAGACTGAGAAACACTGGGGTGCCTGACGTCGTGAGGTCCGAGGGGACAGGAGGTAATGGAGGGTCTCAAACGAGTTCAAGTACAGGTAACTCAACCACTACGGTAGATTGGTAGAGTAGGAGACGACGGAAGAAACTTTGTTAAACTTCGTTATCGGGTGTAAAAATTCGTTTTCGGGCTAAAAAACGTTATCTAGTGTAATTCAATATACCAGAGAAAGACTAGTAAAGGGGCGACACAACAGTCGGAGGAGAAAGAGAAGGATTCATAGTTGTAGAGGTCCCAAGATAGGAACTGAGAAACGGAAAGAACAAATGTACGAGGGAGAGTCCCTTCACGATCGAATGGAGCTGAAGTCCATATGGGGGACGAGACGTCTCCTTAGGGTCCGGGAGGGACTTGAACGGTTTTTTTCACATCGTTTCACTTTCACACGTAAAAGATAACAACACACGGAAACTCTTTCAAAAAGTCAGAGACCCGGAGGTGAAGAGGTAGGTGTGTCACCCCTCTTTTCGAACTCTGACATAAACTTCCGTAACTTCATAATCGTTTCCACACAACCAACATTTAATAGATCAAACAACAAACAAACTTTTATAGACTTAAAGTAAAACTAATTTGGTTGAGTCCCAGGGAAATAGAAAACTTTTTCCTTATATACGCGTCTCTTTTAAAATGTTGTTCCACACGTGTATCCATTCAGAGCCAATTGAGGATAGGGAGCCGGTGAAAGGTCTTCGTTGATGAAAAAATGTGGAGTGTAAAAGATCGACGATTCCTTCAAGAGTACGTTATAGAGAACTTTATACTTTATAGAACAACCTATATACTGTGACAATAAGTAATAGGTTGATATTTAAAGTCCGATTAAGGTTAAAAACAATAATTTTAGTCACCACCTGTACAACCTTATATTGATCCCTATCTATAGGTCTTGACTATAACTACTCAGTTTCCTC
Organism: Capra ibex; assembly: GCA_006410555.1. Classification (NCBI taxonomy): domain Eukaryota; kingdom Metazoa; phylum Chordata; class Mammalia; order Artiodactyla; family Bovidae; genus Capra; species Capra ibex. The sequence continues at coordinate 55,091,274 of SJYO01048061.1, read as the reverse complement.
TATACATCTAAAACACTGATCCAAAAAACTCGATATTAAATATGTGTTATTTTACTTTCGCAAATTCATATATCCAGACATCCAAAACTGTCTACGGATGTCAACATGTAGTGGTGGTTTTAGTTCCATGTCTTATGAAGACAGTGGAGTCTGTAAAGGGAACACGGATCACTACATAACTTCGGTCTTCTGACAATTTGAAATTCCTTAAAAACTTCGGTCATCAATTTTTGTCGATAATAAATTTTAATGTATGTGAATATTAACTATGTTAATATGGAAAATTTTCCATCATTCATGATTTTCGAGCACACACACATCAGCGAGTCAGCACAGGCTGAGAAACACTGGGGTATCTGACATCGGCCGGTACGGGGAGACACGTACCTTAAAAGGTCCGTTCTTATGGTCTCACCGAACGGTAAGGGAAGAGGTCCCCTAGAAGGGCTGGGTCTCTAGTTTGGGACCAGAGGACGTAACGTCGATCTAAGAAATGACAGACTCGATGGTCCCTTCGGATTTTTGAACAACTAAGGGTCAATAAAATGTAACATGATAATAGACACTGACACTTCAACAAAGATAGACGAAATAGACACACCACCTTTATGGCATATTATGACACAAGAAAACTCAGAGAAGGATTCAGGTGCAAGTAGTGAAACAGTAGTGAAACCCTCCAATTTCAACCGTTATCACCCTTATAAAGGTGATCTCATTGACCGTTTACGATGTCTAGTCTCAAACATAAACCTGTCGAACTGGTAATGGACGGATGACACAAGCATGGGGAAATACGGTGACAGTCTGGGACCGTCACTGACTATTCAAAAGACGAGGATATCATAACAGACAAAGACTTACATCTAACATCAGAAACTCAAATCAGAGAAAGTGACTTGTATTACGTAGACTCTAGTCAGACACAACATAGTCATCAAGGAAAAGTAATGATTCATTATAAACGGACATACTTACCTATGTGGTGGGAAACAAATAGGTAAGTGGACAACTAACTGTAAACTCGAAAAGAGTCAAACCCCACTAATACTTATTTCGGTAATATTTATTATTGTATGTCTAAAAATACACTTATAATCAAAAACAAACAGAACCCATGTTTGGATCCTCACTCTAACAACCAAGTGTATTCTTCATACAATATGAAATATTCTTTAACAGTTTAACAAAATTTCACCGTTAAAAAAACGTAGGACTGTTCATTATATATTTTCAAGATCAATGAGAAGTAGGAACGATTGTAAGTAAAACCAGTCGAAAATTTAAAATCTACAAGATCATACAAGTAACCTTTTCCGTTACTGTTGGGTGAGGTCATGAGAACGGACCTTTTAGGGTACCTGCCTCCTCGAATCATCCGACGTCAGGTACCCCAACGCTTCTCAGTCTGTACTGATTCGCTGAAGTGAAAGTGAAAAGTGAAAGTACGTAACCTCTTCCTTTACCGTTGGGTGAGGTCACAAGAACGGACCTCTTGGCGTCCCTACCCCCTCGGACCACCCGACGGCAGACACCCCAGCGTGTCTCAGCCTGTGCTGACTTCGTTGAATCGTCGTCGTCGTCGTCTTACAAGTATCACCGTAGAGTAACAGTGACCTCGTAACTAGACCGTATTACATAATGTTCCAAGAATGTTCATAACCCAACTGGTTTTCTCAAACGAACTCAAAAAGGTACACTACAGTACCTCTATAGACTTGATTGAAAAACCGGTTGAGTTATATTAGGAAATTAAAAACTTCTTATAAAAGTGTTTTATATATTAAATATTTGACGAGAAAATTCTTTAAACTTCTACAAGACGACCCAAAACCGAATATTAGAAATGCAACACTTTTCAGTCGTCAGAATAATAACTCGGAAACTTCCATTATCGAGTAAAAAAAGGTATGGAGAAATTCTCAAACAAAGAAAACAGAAACTAAAAGTCTTCAAAATAATAATACACGAAGACATACTAAACAAACACACAAATAGGAAAGACCCCAATCGACTTGAAGTACATAATTACCGAACCATAGAAACTAGTAAATTCTTTTTTTAAGTATTGGTAATAGAGGAGTTTATAGTGAAGAAGGTTCTGAAAAAGAAAAGATGAAGACCCCAAGTTCAATGAACTTAAAATCTGAACAATTGGAACACAACCTTTTCTGAAACTACGACCCTCCCTAACCCCCGTCCTCCTCTTCCCCTGCTGTCTCCTACTCTACCGACCTACCGTAGTGACTGAGCTACCTGTACTTAGACTCACTTGAGACCCTCAACCACTACCTGTCCCTCCGGACCGCACGACGTTAAGTACCCCAGCGTTTCTCAGCCTGTGTTGACTCGCTGACTTGACTTGACTTGACTTGGAACATAATCCAAGAAAATAGATAAAACAGATGAAGACAAAGAGATGTACGGGTCTATCTATAAAAGAGGATAAAAAGTAATAAACACAAAACTGAGAAGACAATTCAGATAATTAACTATAGAATTAACGTTAACAACAAAAAATAAATAAAGTAGAAGTATAAACATTGTTAAAGGTAAGACCGACTTTAAGAGGGAGAATAAATTAAGGAGTTTTTATAATTGATACCAATAATTTTCAGATAGAGATAAGGTTTGTACCTGAAATATTATCGATAAAAAAAACACTTAGACAAACATCACCGACCAAAAAAAGTAGCACAAGTCAGGTCTAAAAGTAAAAAACCTTAGAACAATGAAAACTAGCGTACAACCTGTAAAACACACCCCGTGACATCTGTATTCAAGGACCTAATATAAGATTACAATAAAACTGGGTTCTCTCAAAGGAAAACAAAAATTCTCTGTTGGTCCGATCCTATGCCTCTTCCGTTACCGTGGGGTGAGGTTATGAGAACGGACCTTTTAGGGTACCTGCCTCCTCGGACCATCCGACGTCAGGTACCCCAACGATTCTCAGCCTGTGCTGACTCGCTGAAGTGAAAGTGAAAAGTGAAAGTACGTAACCTCTTCCTATATCGTTGGGTGAGGTCACAAGAACGGACCTCTTGGGGTCCCTACCCCCTCGGACCACCCGACGACAGAGACCCCGGCGTGTCTCAGCCTGTACTGACTTCGCTGAATCGTCGTCGTCGTCGTCCGATCCTATTCGAGTGGTAATAGGTTAATTCCTTACTCTACTAGTCTAACTTCGAGGTTAAGAATACTCCAGACTAAATAAAGATCCGGTAGGAATAAGAATCACACAGTTAAAACTCCCAGGGTTTACTTTAGGTTCCCATATATGGTCCATATGAGGTAGAACCACCCGAAGTTTGAGGTTAAAAGTGGTGGGGGTTAGGGGTAGGGACACTTTGATGACCTTTGGGGGATTGAAAAGTTAGAGAGTCCGTGACTAAAACTTTGACCGTCAGTCAGGAGAACTCCCTTTTTTTAACGGGGTTTACAGACTAGTACTGAGGACCTAAAGGAAGAGTAGACTAGAACCGGGAGGTTTAAGAATGGGAGAACCATCAAAGTCTACAAGTGTGTGTAAAAATTTTATGTAAAACAAGTCCAAACACAAAAGAGTTATTTTCCCACCCTGGATTTGTCCGATCTATTAACAAACCCCTACGTCATGAGGTAGTCAGTAAAACTTTTTGAAGGGTCTACTAAGACTACCCGTCGACGTCATTCTTTGGTGTCTGTGCCTCGTAATTTACATACGTTGTAAGAAGCACTTAACTAAGGAAGTGTAGACACACCGGATGGATGACCGGGGTTCGGGTATATGGTTGGTCGGACTACCTCGGTAAAGACTACACGGTCCGGTGTCGCAAGAGAGAATGTAAGTCGGAGAACGTAAATAGTGGTACGGAAATAAGTGGGAAACATAGAATTCACAATGGAGAAGTATATGCACAATGCGTCTGTACGACAGTATTAGTTTATCGTGTGCATTCCACAAGTAGTATGTCGCTCAATTTGTCTAATGTACGGACTGGACTCTCTCACGATGACACGCACGCGAGTCATTATAGACTGAGAAACCCTGGGGTACCTGACATCGGGTGATCTGAGGAGACAGGCACTCCAAAAGGTCCGTTCTTATGACCTCACCCGACGGTAAAGGAGGGGGTCCCCGAGAAGGGCTGGGGTCCTAAGTTGAACACAGAGGACGTAACCGTCCGTCCAAGTATATTGTTAGGGGGAAAATAGACAGAGAAGGTAGCCAAACATTCCGAGTGCTCCTCGACAAACGACAAAATTTCCATCCTGATGCAGAAGACTCTATAAGAGAGTCAGACTTCAAGGTGAAAAAGAGGAAGTCATTTGGAGGGTAAAGAACGAGCAGACGGATCATGGAAGAATATCGGTCAGTGTCACTGACACTCCAGTGACTTCTTTCCTTGACTGTGTCCACGAATTTATTACCAATAACTCAACTTAATTTACTTTGTACGAAAAGTTTTCCGTTTAAAGTACTTTTATTCTGACGGAGTCTTTAGACTTCAGACACAAGTTAGTCAAAACTAATTTAAGTCAGGTATTTATCGACTTATCATATCTCTTTTATAGAAAGAGTGACATTTACTTTTATCACAAGTCAAGAATGAGACGACTCATTAATAAATGAGACACGACTAAAAGGACCTCTATTGTATATTAATTGATTAAAACGAATCTCGAACTATACACGGTCCGTACTATGATAGAAATGGGTGCACAAAAGGGTAAATTAGGAGTGTTATCAAGATACATCATCTACGATAACAAACATTCCGATTCTCTATGGTCCAGTAGAATGGTTCTAGTATATGGATCTCTCAACGAGTAGGTCCTGTGTTTCTTACATACACACACCAGCCAGCACAGGTTGAGAAACACTGGGACACCTGATATTGGACGGTCCGAGGAGACAGGTACCCTAAGAGGTTCGTTGGGTTCTTCACCCAACGGTACGGAAGGAGGGACCCTAGAAGGACTGGGTCCCTAACTTGGGCATAGAGGACGCAGAGGACGTAACGTCCGTCTAAGAAGTGACGACTCGGTGACCCCGTCGGGGTCTGTTCCATATAGATTAGGGCTTTGAGTACGAACTCATGGCGATGTGATTTGTCTCCATCTTTTTCGTGTCGACATGTGGATGTTAACGAAAGACGTGAGTAAAAGAAGCGATTAATTGTCATGGAGCAAAGGTAACGATCAATCGTCGGATAGTATGCTGTTTGCTGAATTTTAAAGTCTAGAAGTCAAAGGAGTAGATGTTATTGACTTAAGTTATCAAGGGACTTTTCAAGACTCTCTTTCCAGTCCGTATTATAGCCCACACAATGTTCACGAACTATTCGTACTAATGTGTGTGTGTGTATGTACGTGTGTCCGTGTGTGAAACAGGAGTACAAATAAACAAAGTAACAACTGAAGAAATATGGCAGACAATAAACTGATATTGATGAAATCAATCAATACGTAAGAAAAAGACATGAGATCCGCCACGAGCGTACCAAAATTGATTGAAGCATACTTAATTAATGAATGGTCATCACTGTATAAATAACAGTTAATGTGTCAACGAAATACCTCAAGATCACTTTGTAATGAAGTTCACATTTTATACAGATTCAATTCTTGTTTAATGGGTACCATTATTTGTTTAAACTATGTTCGGTAATAAATGACTCGAATTTCGACACAAGTAACTTTTCGGAGTTCAGTAAAGTAGAAACGACTTCTGAGTATAAATTCATTAACACATTATATCAGGAGTAACGACGGGTCGATGTGAAGAGAGACTCAAATGTTGTTTCTTGTGTCGGGTCTTAAATCACGTACAAGATATCCTAATAAAGAATAACCCCCCCTTTTTTGTCTAAATATTCTTAGGACCTACTTTCCTGTTGTATTATCTAATTAAGACAAACCATATAATAAAGTATTTCACCAGTCTAAAGCCGTGTGAACGGAAACCAGAAAAACGGATCCCAATAGAGTAGTGAAATAATAAAAAAAAAAAATTTCTTTCTGGTGTAACTATAATCAAGGGAACCAACAAAACTTATAGTTCTAGACAAATTGTTAACGAAAGACGTATAGGTTAACCAAGTGGGTACGTTCCCCAGGTAGACACTGGGAACACCCACTACTGTTGAAGTCCGGTAAATATCCTCACCGCTCTCTTCACCGATATCACTTCCATAACCAAAGGATTCAGAAAAACCTATTCTTAGTGGAACCCGTGAATAACTTACGTGTCGAAAAGTCCTGAACGAGGATCGTTGAGACTATGTTACCTAGACTCGTGAACTTTCAGATTGTTTTTTGGTTCCATTGAAAAGTTTGAATGGGAACCCATGTAAACCTTTTATGACAATGTTTACAATATACTCGAAAATAATAAACTCTTTTACCTACGCAAAATAGGAGAACACGAAGTCATCCATACATATGTCTTGAGACGTCCGATATGGAAGTTCACACACGTACAAATATTTAGACGGAGAGATATTTGTGTAAAAAAAACAAAAATCAGAGAGCCAGTACAGGTCGAGAAACGGTGGGTTACCTGACATCGGGTGGTCCAAGGAGATAGATACCCTACAAGGTCCGTTCTTATGACCTCACCCAACGATAAAGGATGATGTCCCCTAGAAGGGTTGGGTCCCTAGTTTGGGTACAGAGGACGTTTAAAGGACGTAACGTCCGTCTAAGAAATGACGACTCATTAGCACCTTCGTGTTTCGTGAAATGTGATTCAAATAGATTTCGATAGTCTTTTCTCTGCCTAAATATGTTTCCCGAGATCTCTTCCTTTCCTTTCGTCGTCGAGGGGAACTACACTGTGCCCCGAGTCTGAGAGTATGCAATATAAGACCCTCCTAAGTCGTGACCTTACCGACGTTAGGTCGACTTGTTTTGGGGTGAATGGTCGGGGAGTTTCTCAACGATGTAAAATTTCACTTCATCGCAAGACAAAAAAGATATTTATTGAGCGATGGGACAGAGATCGCCCGACTTAGTCTTTAGTTATCTCTTTGGTCCTCGTTTGGATACACATGATCCGTACACTCTTCGGTCGACGGAAATGTTTCCGAACCACTCTTTAAAAGAGGTTATTATGGTCAACGACAACCCTACCTCCATATGGTTAGGTTGTTTTTGGGGAAAACCTTTTCTCATTTACGGTTCCATACTCTATCGATTCTGAAAGTTCAAGTCTGACGTATGACTCACTACGATCGGTTGACAGGAACAAGGGATTTCGTGGGTCTGGGACTCGTGGACATCGATGACGCTCAGTAGTGAATAATATGGTGTTAAAGCATTTTGGAGTTGTATCTCCGAAAAGGGGTTTCAGTAGACAAGTACAGGGAAAGAACGTTCGGTTTGATCGCTTCATTATATTCGTGTGTGACAGACGTTGACTCGTGACTGGAATACAGTCAGTTGTCGGTGTCTCTCGACATCCAGAACCCTTCAAGTCGTATGTCGTATACAATCGATGAAACGGAAATTAGATCTTTGGACTGAGATGACCACTTCAAAATACATTAAAAGTCAAATATGTTACTGGTTATGTAGTACCGTGGTAGATTGGTCTTGTCTACGACCGATAGTTTATGGTTGAAACAAGTCCCAAGAATCAAATCTTGTATGTCAGATGAGCTTGATCAAATTCGTCCTTCTTTAAATAAATCTCCACGACTTTCAAGTGTATGAGTCACACTCCCGATTTCTTTATCTGAAACCAGGGTTAAAGGTCCTATACAGAGTTTTGTTGCAACGTTTTGATCTTTCAGTTCCCTCGACGGTGGAGACTGTACTAGTTTTCGATTTCTCAGTCGTTTGACGATGATATTGAGGACCGAGGTCTTAGTATGTCGACAGTGGTACCAGGTGTGTTCGTTTTACCTACGAAACAGTAGATGGAGAGAGGGATCCCATCTCTTATGATGTCATGGTGAGTTTGTGGAAATTCGACATTCCACGCTAGGACTTCGTATCAGGACCTCTGCGGTCCTCACAACCGACGTTGAGTGGTGCTTCTTAAAGGGAACCGGTGTTTTTGGTGCGGATCGACCTCCTTACGAAAGGTGCGGTAACTTACCAACGACGTCCCGACGTTTCTGGGTCGAAGGAGTGAAGTTAATCCCTGTTGAGACTTCTCGGTATGTCTCGTAGAATATCTTAGTCGTCTCCAGAGACAACGAAAACATAGAGTTATATCGAAGAAGAAGGGTAGTTTACATAATTTTATAACAAGTAATGTTATTGACCCATGTTAATAGCATGTTAATAACGTGTTACTTTTTTTCCAGACTCTCCGTCGGTCTCTCGGACTGAGGATCTCTCGGTACCCCTACTACTTATCTTATACCGTGAGGACCCTGTTCTCTCAATACGTCGGGGTCTCCCATAAAGAGTTAGAATAGCTAGTTTTCTTTAAAAAAAATTTTTCCCTACCAATCCTCTGATTCTCATCGTTGGGGGTTATTCATCAAGAATCTGACTCGACTAAGAGCATAGACCTTAGGTGACTGACCCTCTTCGACCCAGTGGTCATGTTTCCTAGGGTCTCGTGGTACCATGAACATATACTATCACTAAGAGGGTCGGGGAGGGGTTTCCCTAGATATCGGTGTACAAACCCACTGATAGGTGATCCCTTTCCTTTAATGAGTTTATAAAACTCTTGATCACCCGTACCTGTATGTATCGTCACCGTTTAGAAGGTGTGACCAAAGAACCGGACCTCAAATCTCGATGGGCACCCCTTACTGTTTACCTTCCGAAACTTTGACAGAGGGAGAAGGGCGGTTCAAACATTTAATTTTTTATTGTAGTGTAGAACCCCGGTCACTGTCTCTATTTACGGTTGTCTTTACGGAAACCTCAAAACCAAGCAGACACTCGAAGTCCCCTATCCTCCATTGGAAAACTTCAAGTCTCCGGGGTATAGTCGTGTCAAAAATCCCAGACCCCTACGGTCCCGTAGCTAAGGTTAATATAGAACATGAAGGGGAGTGATTCTTCCTATGTGTTCACACTATCTGGAGAAACCCAAGACTCATGTCGTTTAAGGTGTAAACCCTTATAAAAAGGTCAGACCCGTGGTCCACTGTTCATAGGGGAAGAACGACCCTGGTCATCTCTTCCTCGTCCTTCCCGTCTTGTCTTCTCCCTACACGTCGTCCGGGTCCGAAGACCTGTTCGTCGGGCGGGCGGAACCGTTATGGTCCCGTGGGGTTATCTCTGCAGACACCACCTTTCTGTCTACGGGACACCTCGACTACCGTTTAAGTAGGAATGCCCCTTAGTGTTGTGTCTGTGGATCGTTCTGTGAACTATAGACGTCGTATTTTAATATAAGGCAAACTTTTTACTGAGTCGGGAGTGGTACCCTCACTTCACCGGTAGGCTCGTCTGGACAGGTAGATAGTCTAGGTGGTTCTATATGCCAACCACCGGGCTGTCATTAGATAGCATTCTATCTTCACCCCGTGGACCCCGACCGTGTCCAATCAACGTGTTCACTCACTGGGCCAGGCACACGGTAGGTGGGGAGAACGAGACTACAAAGAACCTCGTGTGTGTCCCGGTGTACCATTCAGGGGATGACGGTCGACTGTCTTCTCCCTTTTCCGGTTTAAAGTAGGTGTCCACTCTACGACAGAGTCTACTCCTGCCTTATATGAGTCTTGGTTGATTGTAATATGTCCCGACACGGGGGTTATCCGTCTTACGTACACGGATCCTTGATTCACCATCTTTATGTTCATCGGGTTTAAAAGTGTGAGGGTCACTGGGTGAACCCCCTTAGACACGAAAGATAGGGAAGTGGAAATCCGCGATACCGAGTAACACGGGTTTCTGGTCGTAAAGTTCCTCTCCGCAGTAGTACGTCCATCCTTGTTAACCGGAACTAGTGGTCCTCTTCTATCCGTCGACAATGTGTGTGTCTTTACGTTACGTGACGTCGAGACCGTAGGACTACTAACTGACCTCAACCGTACCAAAACAAACTGGGACACGTTAAAACTACTGCTCACGTCATCAGTGTCCGACTTTTCTTATACGACTGGTCCCTGAGTCTGGAAGTGCCCCCACCCTAATCCAGTGGTATGGTCACTTCGAAGATCTCGTCGTCTGCACTAGCGATCCTCTTTTCCCTTAAATCTTCCTCGTCATCTCTTCTCCTGGCACTCGTAGACAACACTGGAATTTTGGTCGACGTCGGTACTTCTGACATCAAGTAATCTAACTCGACAAAGAATTCAAAAGGGACTTTTACTACGGTCGGTTTTAGGGTCTCCTCGACAAACGCCTACTCCGTCTACACCATACTCGTTCAGCCAGACTCGTCGCGTCACCCGTGAGTCGTCACTTGTGATCCCCAGACGCGACCCGAATTGCGTAAAGGGGAAGTTCTGGACCCGCGAGGAGGGTCGTCGGGTCTTTCAACTGACGACTACTGAGATGGGTAGAAACTTTTAGTGAGGACTGGTAATCCTCGGTGGAACGGGGTCCATACGGACCAGGGACCCAACCCCCCTCCCCCTTTCCCGTCGGATACAGGTAACTGATTATCTACGTCCTATATCTGAAGGGACCACGCGATCGTCAATTCTGAGACGGAACGTTACGCCCCATGAACCCAAACTAGGGACCACCCCCTCGATTCTAGGGTGTACGGCACCTCGTTGACCCGGGGATGTGGTGTTGTCCTCTCAGCATACACGGTGTTGTTTTCTAGGGTGCACGACGTTACTTCTAGGGCTCACGGTGTCGACTCTAGTCTACGTTGGTTTATTTACTTGTACAAAATTCTACCTACGTCCTATGTCGTATGATCAGAGAAGGTGGAGTTGACTCCTGTGGAGACTTACCGGACGGGTCACGTCTCGTGAACACCCCAACTAACTTCAGACGAAACGTTGATGTATTGTCAAGTCAAAGAGATTTGAGTCAGGTAAGGACAAAGGGAGAAGAGGAAGATCCACAACAAGGGTTTCTGTCAGGGATTATTTAGAGACATATGTCTAGAAACGGACACACGAATCGTCGAGTCAGTAAAGACTGGGAAACGTCGGAGTACCTGACATCGGACGGTCCGAGGAGACAGGTACCCCTAAGAGGTCCGTTCTTATGACCTTGCCCAACGGTACGGGAGGAGGTCCCGTAGAAGGGTTTGGGTCCCCAACTTGGGTCCAGAGGGCGTATAGTCCGTCTAAGAAATGGTGGACCCGGTGGTCCCTTCGGGTAAGAAACGTGTCCTCAGTCAAAAGTCCTTCAGTTCTGATTCTACGGTATATTGAACTATATTTTAGATTCTACACCACGTCGATAAAGACGTTAGATGTAGTGTACACTTCACGATTGAGATTCCCTGGACCCCTTTGCTCATCGATCGGAACGTTCGTGATTTGACGACCTTCAGCACGGGTCTACACCCATTTGACACGTCTCCCTTAACTAAACGCTATAGGTTGTACCTGTGTAGAATCTTCGGACAGGTCGTACGACCAGACGGAAGTTTTCATCCTTTACTACCGACTATTAATAGTAAAGAACCTCGTCTCTCTTTTGAACGAAGATGGAGTTGTAGAAACGAGGGGATTAACAGTCGTGTCTGACCAATGAGGAAACCTCGACCGATTAGTGACGGTTTTCAGGTTCATTGTTTGACAAGTTTATACACACATCTTGTTCAGAGACAGTACACCCGAACTTTCGAAACACTTCCTGTAAACTATAAGTAACTACTAAATGAAACACGGTCAGTACCGGATTCCACTGAAGGCCTACCTAAGCCCTTTTTACTGAACTACACGACCTCTAGTGGTACATCTTTTGACCTTTGTCTTTGACCCCTCAATTAGCCACAAAACACAATAAAACAAAACCAAAACGTAGTATCACCGTCAACACCCTAAACTTCAAAAGAGGCTGAGGATTCAGGTAAGAGAAAGGCGTTGTGACACCACAGACCACTTTTCGTCCCTCGTCCAGAAGGAAGAATTGGTCAGATTGACTCGACGAACAAGACAGCCCGACCACTTTGTTTCCCAGTACTAAATTAGAAAGGGGGTTTCGACACAGACAGTACACTCCAGGGTGACGGTACCTCGTAGGGGACCCGTCGTCACGTAGGTACACGGTGACCTGTACTACCCTCAGTCAGGTCTATCTGGACTCTCCGACCGGCGTCGAGGTTGTGGTAGGGGTCCTTTTGTCGAACCTCCAGTCCCAGACGACTTTCGTCCCGTCCTCGTTCGAAAACACGTGTCAGTAAAGTCATAAGACACCTCTTCTACTCGAATTTCGTCTTTGTACGTCGACGTTGTAGAGTTCGTAGAAATAGTACGGTTTCCTGTTCTCCAGTTTTGAACCAACCGTTTAATCTTCCGTCAACCTGGAACCGTCACTGGATGGACTTGTATACCCTTCGTAAAAAGGGTAGAGACGAGTTAGACTCAACTCTTAACGCAAATACCCTTTTCTTGGCTGTAAATGACTCACTGGCGGTACGGACCCGTGACTGAAGGGAGTCGGTGTGGTCCTGAAACCCGTAACACTAGGTTATAAGTACCCAAATTTTTTTCTTTTTCCTTGAACCGTTTCAAATCATTTAGGGGGTTGTAGGGGTGTCGCTCCTTATGGACCGACTTTACGATTAGGTCAGACAGACCGGACTTCGGGTGCACAACAGATTCTACGACAAATCCCTCCTCTCGCTCTGTCTCACTCATAGCGACTCGATCAAACTAGTCTTGAAAACGACTTTACGTAAACGAAGCAGACAGAATTCTTAGGTTCCACCAAAACGTCGTAGAGAGACCTGCCCTACACAAGTGTCTACCACGTACCTATAGAGTCGGTTCTCGAGAATTTATAATGCACTGAGACAAGAGGCTTCCTTAAGGGACTCGTGTGACCCAGAGGTTCGGAATCTGACGCACCTGTGGACGTGCGTGTTTTGAGTGTGAGTCGGGAGGCACAAGAGTGTGTGTCTACGTGTAAAAGAGGGTAAGAGGGTGAGCGAGGGAGAGAGTGTTGTGTGGACAATGACGGAGAGTTGTTTCCGGCAAAACATGACACTTTCGTGGTTAAGTCTCCCTTTTGCATTTGGTATACCTCCCTTACCGTCTTCCCTTCAAGAATTCGTTTATTTATTGTATTGAACAGAGTACTTAAAAGGGTAAAAGGGAACCCCACTTCTACTTCATTTCCCTTGATACGGGTGGACGGGGCCACGAGAACGGTTGACGTCAAACAAAGGTTAAAATTTCCGCTTTTCATCGAGAAAGGATCCTGATTGGTAGCAACTGCTTCCCTCCGTCTCGGACTTTCACAGTCAACGAATCTCCCTGACTTATATTACGATGTCCAAGGTCTTATAACTCCCTTTAATTATAACTCTAATCGAGGTGTAGGATCCATTGGTTCTCTTCTACATTAGACTATGGTTAAGTATGTTAAAAGGTTACGTCAGGATGATTTAACATACATAGATAGTTACACGTTCTCCAGTCCAGTTCTTTTAAAAAAAGAAATAGAGTTACTCATCTTTTGTGGTACAACATAGGGTTCCTTCAAACGATTTAACGAAAAATGGTTTCACAGGACTCTTTAGACTCACGAACTGTACGCTGTTAAGTTTTAACTTGTCAATGTTCCAAAAGAGGGTAAAAGAAAACAGATAGGAAGAGTACCTCTTCTTTCTTTTGGAATCGTTTTATTTATTTTCGTCTACTTCACTGGACCCTTCTTCACTCTTCATACCTCAATCACCTTTACTTTACTCAAAAATCACTAGTCAAAGGGTTAAAAGGGTAAGGGGTGTCTGTAACGGTTCTACGAAGAGGTCATAGGTGTCGATCGTTCCTCCCTCGTCCCGGTCCAAGACTGGGGTACAGGTCGCAATAATAGACGATATAATGGGACGGGTCCTCCTCTGACGATTCCCCTTTCCCCTTCGGACCTTGAAAGGGGTGTCCATATTAAACAGGTATTCTGTTGTCTTTTTTTGTCAACAATTCAACTAAAGTAGAAGTTTTACTAGGGACACAGGGTGGTAAGGACGTCTGCACTGATGGTACCTTATTTAAACCTCTTCATAATCAAACGAGGGAGGGCACGGGGGTCTACCCAACTGACCACGTCACAAAACGTAGCGTACCGAAGACTAGGTTCAGGTCCCCCACAGAGTCCATGGTTGTCCCGACCTTCGGTTGGAAACCATAAAGACAGAATTTAATGTGAACGTCCCGGGTACTCGTAGAGTAAAAAGATTAAGACAAAGCGTGTTTTGTTCGGTTGTAGACGGAAAACAATAAAGATTGGGAGTAACAAAAAATTTGTAAGCATCATGCAAAACTCATTTTCACGGAAATGTTTTTGACGGACCGCCCCGGACCCGTGTCAGTGTGGTGCCCGTCTCCCGAGTGTCGGACGGAGAGGGTACAGTGGTTGTGAGTCCTACGCAGGGTTCCGATAGATCCCAAACGGGTTTTCCACACTCAAGTTCTAGAGACCTTTTCTGTCTTTTCTTTCACTTGGTCCGTTAAACACCACTCCCTCAGAATGGGTTAGTCCTCCCCTGCTTTCACCCTCGGAGGAAAGGAACAGCATGAACCGGTTGAAACAATAAGAGGTGACTTGTGGGTAAAAAGTATTCTCCTGTAATAAGGGGGTAGGGTGGTGATACACCTCTTGTCTTCTCTTAGGCCTTTTCTTCTTCTCTTCCCCCCTAAACAAGGAGAAATCAGTGTACCTTTACCTTCTCTCCAGATCCTCTCCCGTCCTCTCAAAACCCCTCTTCCCGAGGGTCGGTACTAAGAGAAAAATTTGATTAAAAATAACCTCATATCAACTAAATGTTACAATCAATCGAAGACGACATGTCGTTTCACTTAAACAATATGTATATGTATAGTCAAGTCAGCGAGTCAGCACAGGTTGAGAAACGCTGGGGTACCTGACGTCGTACGGTCCGGAGGGACTGGTAGTGGTTACGGGTCTCAAATGAGTTTGAGTACAGGTAACTCAGTCACAACGGTAGGTTGGTAGAGTAGGAGACAGCAGGGGAAGAGGAGGGTGGAAGTTAGAAAGGGTCACAGTCCCAGAAAAGGTCACTCAGTCAAGAAACGTACTCCACCGGTTTCATAACCTGAAAGTCGAAATCGTAGTCAGGAAGGTTACTTATAAGTCCCGAATAAAGGAAATCCTATCAGACCAACCTAGAGGAACGTCAGGTTCCCTGAGAGTTCTCAGAAGAGGTTATGGTGTCAAGTTTTCGTAGTTAAGAAACCGTGAGTCGAAAGAAATATCAGGTTGAGAGTGTAGATATGTACTGATGACCTTTCGAAAAGTATCGAAACTTTTAGGTATCTGTCTGGAAACAGTCGTTTCATTACAGTATGTATACAGTATACATATGTATATAGGTGGGAAAATTTCTAATAAAGGGGTATATCGACTTTCCCTCCTCCCTAATTAACCCTCTGACCCTAACTGTGTATGTTTGACGATACGTATTTTATCTGTTGATTATTCTTGGATAACTTATCGTGTTCCTTGAGATGAGTAATGAACATTACTGGTCCGTACTAAGAAGTAGTGTTCCAACCACTCAGAAAAATTCTATATCGTGTCTCCGAGGAATGCTTCCTCTAATAAATCTAATGTAAAAATTAGAGAGAAAATAAGTACCCTTAGTTAGGTGCAAGGAAACTTTGTCCACTTAGTGTCAAAGACCGACCTCAGTGTCTTTTGGACTCCGAATGTCGACTATATTCGTTTCCACGGGGAGGTGTGCTCCTTAACATATTTCAAGGTAGAATTTTCAGAATGACGATGAAGTGTTTAGATTGGCTTGAGTCCTGTATACCTTATTTTCCTATCACACATGCTATCTTATACTCTTTAATGTAAACCTCAGACTTATAAACTTAATTTTAAGACGGACACGACTTAAAGACTGACCCACTGAAAGAAACTCACCGGACTTAAGACGTTCGGAGTCAAAGGAGTTGGTATTTAATCTATAAACCAACTTTGAGTTTATTACAATCTACTTCCGTCACACTTCTACGAGTCATTGATATTTCCGTTAGGTTCACTCTCCTCGCCAGTAGGTACGGGTCGATCACCGACTGTCCTTTTTTGTCTCAGGAACATAACTCAAAAATCTGAATACTTTGTCCCGGAGTAACACTTTAGAATTTGTTTGTCTTCGAAAAGGTAAGAAAATTAACTTTTGTAACGATTTTACAAGCGAACCGGGTTAAAGAACGGAACACTTCATCGTGTAGTTCCTATCTCGTCCCAGAACTAAAGTCGTGAAAATCTTAGGGGTCACAGTGGTCGACCGGGCTCCCTATACTGGCACCTCCTCTAAATCGGCCCCACCTCCGTCTCTTCTCTGAGTCCGAGTCCCTCCCGTCTCGCACAGGAGGTGGACCCCAGGCAGGCACTGCCTCGGTCTTGGTCGACCTGACACGGTTCACGGACTGAAGGGTGGGACGTCTGGGCGAGGAGAAGCCGGGAGTCGGGAGAGTGTGAGCCAGGTGCCGTTGAGGGGGAGGGTAAACGAGTCCCGGTTTGGAGACTCAGGGGGAAGGGAGGAGACTGTGGGAGGTGTAAGTGAGACAGCCGTTTCGGTAGTAAGGTGTAAGTGGGGTAATCGTTTAGGTCTCCCGAAACGGTAGACGAGAGGGTCCTGGGGTCACGAGAGGTGGTGAAGGGTGACGGTGAGGTCAGGCCCGACGGTAACAAAGAGGTATCTAGGAAAGTCTTCGGAAGAACGAAGACGGGGGTAGAGTTCCACCGTCGGTCTCCTTCGAGTAATTTATATTCAGTCTCCCACAGTGGGGAACGAATTTGAGAGGTCACCGAGGGCGAAATGGGTCTGCCGTCGGTTTCAGGAGCACTACTACGTCCTCTAGGAGTATAGCGTCGAGAAACAAAAGAGAGACGAAGTAGTGTCATGAGAAGCAAGTGAGAGAGGACCGGAGCCGTAACAAGGAATTTGTTTGGCATTTAAGAGGACGAGGTGTCGGAAACGTGAACGAACAAGAGAAAGAACCTTACGAGAAGGGGAGCTTCACCACTAGACACACTTATAGGCTAGCCACAGGGACGGGGACCTCACTATGTCTAAGGAATACGCTACACGTTTTCCGTACGACAATTCAGACTCGGGGGAGTCTAAGACACAAGTTTATCTAGACTACGACGAATCCCCGGTCCCTCACTCCTTTCACTGTTCTCTCTCTACCCAGGTCGAGGAACAAAAGTCTTTCGGTCACAGTCCTTGGACCCGACACCGAGTACTGTTACGGAAACGAGTAAGAGTACAGTGACGGTCAGTGGCGGGACAAGGTCGAGACTTCGGTTCGGGACAGGACGTCGAGACGGGACGCACGTGCTGACTCCCCGTGGCCCCTCACCCGCCGTATGTCTGAGTCTCACGACGACCACCTCCTAAGGGTCGGGATTACGAGTGACGTCTCGGTCCCACCCTTTCGTCAGCAATCTATATATAGAATCCGAGGAAAAAGAAAAGACTTGCTGGTGTCGGGACCTGACTCTTTGTCTCAGACTAGGGAAGTCGTGAGACCATTCCTTTCCGAGTGTCGGGAAGACCCCTCTTTCTCTCCAAACACGGTGCGTACACGACATTAGCACTGACTGCCGTCCTCCGTGGTTCTTGAGCCCGGGGAGGGGCTTTCCTAGACCCGTTCCGACTCCTCCCCCCTACCCTGGCGTCAAAGGGGTGGTGGACTCTCCGCAACGGGTCCAATGGGACCCTCTGCAGGACCAGAAACGGTAGTTCCCGACCCATACCCGTTCTCTCCGGGACACGTACACAACCAAACCATCCTCGACCTCTTTCACTCCCGGATACCTCTCTTACTCGACCAAAATCTTGCAGTACCGTAGATCTTTCGAGGTCTTTCTAGAGTTTTGCACAATATTTTCCTCACCACCCTTCCAGACCCTCAAACCGAACTCTTTTTTCCAAACCCCGTAGGTTATCCTCTAAACCTCTTCCGTTACCGTGGGGTGAGGTCATGAGAACGGACCTTTTAGGGTACCTACCTCCTCGGACCACCCGACGTCAGAGACCCCAGCGACTCTCAGCCTGTACTGAGTCACTGAAGTAAAAGTGAAAAGTGAAAGTACGTGACCTCTTCCTTTACCGTTGGGTGAAGTCACAAGAACGGACCTCTTAGGGTCCCTGCCCCCTCGGACCACCCGACGACAGACACCCCAGTGTGTCTCAGCCTGTGCTGATTTCGCTGAATCGTCGTCGTCGTCGTGGTTATCCTCCAAAGTTTATGAACTTCTCTTTAATCCATACAAGAAGTTTGATGGTCGTCCTTCTCGTCCCTCTTTAACGTTTTACAAACTACTCAGGAAGGACAAAAGGAGACTTAGTCGTTTTTGACATTGTGTTACCTTGTTCGAAGGAGACATCCATCACTCGGAGGACAGAGACCTTCACAAGTTCGTTTCTGACTCACCAATACCTCGTCCAAACAACAACTCACCTGAAAGGCGACCCCCCGTATTGGATCTACCGGAGAAGGTTGAACCTCTCAGGAATTTGGATGCCACCCGAACGGACTACCAAGTCTACCTTTTCTTAGGAGGACGTTACGTCCTCTAGACCCAAGCTAAGGACCTAGTCCTTCTAGGAGACCTCTTCTCTTACCGATGGGTGAGGTCATAAGAACGGACCACTCAAGGTACCTGTCTCCTCGGACTGCCCGATGTACCCCAGTGTTTCTCAGTCGATGCTGATCCGCTGATTGTGGACACGAAACTTTGGATGTGATAGGGGAAACGGATATACTGAGTCACGGACTTTCAGGTGGTGACGTCTCCCGTCCAGAGAGAGAAAGAGTATAATGAGAACGCCCTCGAAGAGTGGTCTCACAATTACGGAGTCTCCGAAAAGAGAAGACTGTCATCCGTACGGACCCGACTTCGAACCGACCCGACGTCGAGTGAGGAGGGGGTCAGTGGAGAATGTCCAATCGAACTACAGAGTCCTCTCAGTCGCACCAGTGTGACGTCGCACCGGAGTTCCATTTAAATACCGAAAATTTTTTATCTAAGGGTTCCGGAGACTACACTATGACTAAGTCGTCTAGACTCCATACTTTTACAATATTTTACAATTTTTTACCTTTTAGAAAGGTCCACTAAGACAATCAGTTCTAAATCCTTGTGAAAGGATTTGAGACCTCTTCCTTTACCGTTGGGTGAGGTCATAAGAACGAACCTTTTAGGGTACTTGCCTCCTCGGACCATCCGATGTCAGGTACCCCAGCGTTTCTCAACCTGTGCTGACTCGCTGAAGTGAAAGTGAAAGAAAGAAAGGACTTGAAACGGGACTGGTTTAAGGGCTCCTAAGTCGACCCATCCTAATAAAACTGGAATTTACATAGTTTGGACAACTAAAGACACCCTACAAGAATAAAACTAGGTACACAAACGGGTTGGGACTCGACGGAAACAGAAGACGAGTCCTAGGGTCTGGGTGACCGGTGACCGTGACACGGAAGCAACACAGACTATCGGTCGTGAAAAACTAGGGTCGGTGTGAAGGGGGACGGACGATGTTGGATGCGGAAAACTCTGAGGAATAAAGTCACCCGTTGATACTGGGACACGGTATTTCTGTCGATTTACAAAAGTTGATAAGTATGTACTACAAACAGACCCTGAACTTGGATTACACGAACGAAGTGACCCACCGAGACGAAAGGGACACATAGTAAGGACGTCTGGGATGACTGGAGATGAAGGATTCCCGGTCCTGACACGGAAGGAAACACCTTAGAGAGTGTAGATCGTGTTTCGATCTGTGTTTGGCACACGAGTTATAGACTTCTCCCTTCCTTCTACTCTTTCGTCCTATACGAACAAGGTTTCTAGTGCAGATCACAGTTGTTTCTAAAGAACTATTTAATATGTTTTTAGGATCACTGTTCTGCGTCAACCCTAGCCCCGTCGTACACACATACACACACTTTACGTATGTCAAACCCCTGAGGTCCACAATGTTTACAATAGACACAGAATAGTCTCGGGCTACAGTAATGTTCCGACTCTCATGTTGAGTGGGGAGAGTGGTCGAGAGTCGGAGAGGGTTTTATTCAGAGGTTCTACAGTGTGCCGAGGAGTATTTCTGTCGACCGATAAGACTACCGTCGAAAGATTTCTGTAAGTGACTGTGACAAAATCGTTTTGGGTACTCATGGAACTCTGCTTATGTAATACTTCTACTGACAGTAGTGCTGGTGTACACCATAATAAATGAATCCAGTCAAACTTACTAATTACACCGTTTCACCGACTCGTCGATCATTCTTCCTCCCGGCGTATCCTGTTAACGATACACTAAAGTTTGTTACGGGCGTCACAGACACCGTTCAGCTTCTCTGTACTCAGCGACCACGGTGCCGGGGGTGGAAGGTGACTGAGGGTAAGAGGTGACACAGGAAGGGGATGCGAGGGGTGGGGGTCTCTGAGGTTTAAAAGGTCGACGTCGGTTCCTCTTTCACCTCTGTGAAAAGTAAAGTCGTCGGACCCCAACACTCGCCACCGTCGAGAGGCCGACTGCAGTGACCACTGAGGAATCTACCGGTCCCCTGTCTCTCGGAGCACCCCGGAACCTTTCAGGTCCTGACGACCGACCAGAAACGGGGGAAATTGCTCACTGATGTATCTGTTGCAATTTTTGGCTTATTGTCACAACTACATACCTTCTTTGGTTTCGTTATAACATTTCGCTAATAGGAAGTTAATTTTTATTTATTTAAATTTTTGTTTGTTTTTGTGTTTATTAGGTAGTAAGACGTCTCTTGGCAGTAACGTCACCTTCTCAGACTTTCTCTTACTCCACGATGTTGTTTCGGTCCCTAGATAAGACATCCGGACAGCCCAGATATTCATAGATCTTAAGACGAATGGTTCGTGACCAAACTATATGTTGGGGTCCCTTATTCTTAAAAGGTACGAGACCGGAAACGCCTTTCGGACTCTCTACTGTGTTATTGTGTCAAATAGGTGTGGGTAGAACTGTCGATCAGGGCACTGACACTGACAATGGAGGGAAAAAGACTCTCAAGTCGTCAACTCTCGAACGATCTTGGAATGACTTACGGAACTCCCGTAACGGAACGAAATTAGAGTCACAACCACTCCTTTGACTACGAGTCCCTCAATTATATTCGACAAGTCCCTCACCGTTAGTTCCCTGACCGTCAAGGTTAGGGACCCCGACCTTAGGTCCCGGGACACTGAGGTCTTGCGCTCGAGTAGTGTAGGCGGAACCCACGCAGTGGACGAAAGGAAGGGAAGGAAACTAAAAGAAAAGCACCACACATCCCTTCCTCCTACCTCTTCCGTCACCGTGGGGTGAGGTCAAGAGAACGGACCTTTTAGGGTGCCTGTCTCCTCGAACCATCCGACACCAGGTACCCCAGCGCTTCTCAGCCTGTGCTGACTCGCTGAAGGGAAAGTGAAAAGTGAAAGTACGTAACCTCTTCCTTTACCGTTGGGTGAGGTCACAAGAACGGACCTCTTAGGGTCCCTGCTCCCTCGGAGTACCCGACGGCAGATACCCCAGTGTGTCTCAGCCTGTACTGACTTCGCTGAATCGTCGTCGTCGTCGTCCCTTCCTCCTGCCTCTTCCGCTACCGTGGGGTGAGGTCATGAGAACGGACCTTTTAGGGTACCTGTCTCCTCGGACCGTCCGACGCCAGGTACCCCAGCGCTTCTCAGCCTGTGCTGACTCGTTGAAGGGAAAGTGAAAAGTGAAAGTACGTAACCTCTTCCTTTACCGTTGGGTGAGGTCACAAGAACGGACCTCTTAGGGTCCCTGCCCCCTCGGTCTCAGCCTGTGTTGACTTCGCTGAATCGTCGTCGTCGTCCCTTCCTCCTATCCCGAGTCGCAACACTCTTCCTTCTTCCCCTTCACCGTCCCGGGTCGGGGGAGACCTGACGGGTGGCGTACCAAACTACCTGTCCGGGTACCCACTGGATACCCCTACCACCTCGACCCTCCGCTCCACTATCCGTTCGGCCCATGGGTGGTCTCCTCTGTCACTTTTCTTTGGCGAAAGAGGAAGACATAATATCTAGTACCGTGGTTAGGGTCGTTACAACCAACTCCTCATAAGAAAAGGTTCTTAGGACCTTCCCAAGTCAGGTCGACACTCCGTCCTGGCGGATGATGTATTTTACGTTCTATCTAACTCGTCTTTAACTTTTGATACTCACAGAGAACCTTTATAGTGAGCACCACCGAGACTGGGGACCCCTCTTCAAAGGATTATGAGACTTTCCCTAGAGGTCGTTAGAACTCTTTATGTTACTGTGTTGTATACGCAGACCTGCACCGACACGAGGAACACCCGGTAACCGGGACGGTGTCCTAAACCCACCACCATGTCGAAGATCAGTGGGGACGTCTGATTAGTGACGCTTCCGGGGAGCCCCGGTCCCTACCGTGACAGACACCTCGCGACTGTGGGGGTCAGGAACGACTGAAGTGGACACTAAACACTATGATTACAGTCTATTCTGGACCTTAGTCTCAGTCATCGATTAAAAGGACAATATACCCCTTTTTTTGTGGATATAAAAGGTACGGTCGTCTGTCGTTCTTTGTTTTTCGGAGAAAAAGAATCAAATATTTCTAAAAGTTCGTCTATGTATATTCTTTTGGTCTTGTCTCACTGTTGCAATGTCGACTTGTAAACTAAAGGAATAATGATTCTTGTGACTGAGAATAATACTTAAATGAAATAAAGTCTCCAAATAAAAATGAGGACAAAGGAAGGACAAAAGTGAAAACTAGGTCGTACTCAGTACAAACTGCGTCGTATTAGAATATGATGGTAACGTAGTCACAAAAGGATAGAAGTAGGACAAACCCCCTATCCATGTCCTTATTTAAATGGAACTTTTTGGTTAATAAAACATTAAAAGGGGAAAGTGATCTTACAGACCGATCTCGATGGACTAAACTGAATATAAAAGATAACTACAGAAGACGGAACTGTCGGTATTACTGTCTCAGATATACCATTCATTGTCTTCGTGGTTGTAGGTAACCTTTGGTCGGTATTACAGTCAACTCCTCCGAAGCTTCTGAGAAATGAGAACCAAGTCAAAACCTGTTTTAAAATTACTTATTGTACTAGTGTAGATAGGTACAGTCACTAGGTAAAACTAACTATCATCTTGAGGAAAGTGTCTCTTCCGTTACCGTGGGGTGAGGTCATGAGAACGGACCTTTTAGGGTACGTACCTCCTTAGACCACCCGACGTCAGGTACCCCAGCGATTCTCAGCCTGTGCTGACTCGCTGAAGTGAAAGTGAAGAGTGAAAGTACGTAACCTCTTCCTTTATCGTTGGGTGAGGTCACAAGAACGGACCTCTTAAGGTCCCTGTCCCCTCGGACCACCCGACGGCAGATACCCCAGCGTGTCTCAACCTGTGCTGACTTCGCTGAATCGTCGTTGTCGTCGTCGTCTTGAGGAAAGTCTGATTACTACGGCTTAATAGAACACGGGTACTAACCTACGTCACAAAGAGTTTTCTACAAGGACCTTCTCTTAACGGGTCTCACGACTATTTTTACGTCTAAGGACGAAGGGTGTGACTTGGATGGGTTTTCCTGGGAGACCTCCACGTAAGTAAATTTTTTATTCAGGATATGTGCTAAGAACCTATATAACTTTTGGTGACCAAATCTGGAGTCCATCAAAACTCGTTGTGAAAACCTTAAAACGTTCTAGTTGTAATCACCAATCCCTTCCAAGTCTTCAGGACTCTTGGACGTACGTAGAAAAAACAAGTAAGTCACTCGGAAAGAACGCATGTAGACTATAAGTCAGAACCTGATTCTTCTACTTACACCCAAGATATCTTCGGAGTAAAGGGAACGGAAATCTTATCTTCACACTGAGATTTTATCACCAAGAGTTTGGACGAACATATAGTTGTATTACCTCTCGAACTGTTTTTACGTCTCAGACAGGGATATGTGTGTGTGTGTGTGTGTGTGTGTGTGTGTGTGTGTGAGATTGTGTGTCTTGGCGGCGGGGAGTGGTGGTGTGTGTGTGTATATGTATGTGTTCGTGTAAGATGTCTTTGTACAGGGAGGAGTGACCAATATGAAATACAGGAAAGATCTTATTCTATTTTATAATCCATCTACCGGATATAGAATTAAATAAAGGCGGGATAACAACAAGTCCAGCTAGTTCAAGTCAAGAATCAAAGTATTTCTTATGTGTCGTACAACCAAAAAAAGACTAAAGCCTTAAAGGAATCCGTCTATAGATTTTTACTTATGAAGCACACCATTGAAGAGACTTTGACCGAGTCAAGACGAAACGGGTGAGAGTTACGGATTCACCTTGATGCAGGGACTCTTTCGTGTCTATCTAGATATCCGACCAGGGACTAGAGTTTGTCACCCGAGGACTCCCTTCTCCATTCCACGAGATTGTTTCCTCTGGGGTGGCATGACACCACATTTATTCTACCTTTAAATAAAGAGAGAGTGAAATAACGAGTCTGTTCTTACTAAGTCCTGGTCACTCCTCTGACTGTAAGAATCGGGTACCGAAGGTAAAGACCTAAGTTTCCCTGATGAGGTAAGAGTAACAAAACGTCTGTTACTCATCCTCCTTCATTAGACCCCCTCACGGGTGGATTAATAGAATTTTCGCTCTAGGTTTGTACCGCATGTGGCAAAGTCTAGCCTAGGATAAACATGTCTGGGTCAGTGACCAAAGTACATCGACGTTCTTTCCTATCTTTTACTTCAGCAACGGACCTATCGGTTCACGAGTCGATTTTCACCCTCTTCTCTAAACCTTTGTGTCAATCGTCAGTCGGCGTGAAAGTGGACCCCAGACCCTTGGGTCTTCCACTCGTTAGGTCTTCCCAAACACATGATCCAGGAAAGATACTGGGGACAGAACGAGTTAAAACTCGGAAGTTCTACATTCGTTATCTTTGCACTCTCAGTCTATCGCTTTCGAAACGATTAGACTGTTCCTTAGTTCCAAGTAATGCGAGGATTTACACCGTAAAAATATCTCATACTTGTATGACCTCAACCGTTTCACGTCTGCAGTAATCGAGGTCCAAGTAAACTTGAGGCGCCACGTAAAAAGGACAGAGAGAGAGAAGGGGAGAGGGACTGAAACGGTGAGAGAGAGAGAGTAAGAGACGTAAAGGAAAGACAAAAACTTGGAGGAAAGACGATAACTATCCATGTGTTCCTTTTTTAAATCCCACAGTCACCTTTTTTTTTTGTTCAAGATTTCGTTTTAAAAGTTGCTCTTCGGGGTACTTGTTACCAGATAAGCGTGTCGACTTTCGAGATGAGTGTTTAAAGAGAGAGAAAATCTAAACACTCCTTGTTCCCCAATATAAGAGACGTACCCTAAAACGAAGACCCAATCCCAACTGACGTTCAAATAACCTTACTCGTGATGCAAAACAAAACAAAAATGGTATTCCCTGGAGACGTTTCTCGGGGTCACGAACAGTACACAATGTTCCTTTTACCTCTCAAACGTCTTGTCAAGAAAGGGAAGTAAGTTTTAATCCAAGTTCGACTCTTGGTGACCATTAAAAAGTTCAGAACAAAACCTACTTTATTCGTCTGTATAAACTTAATTAATTGCAACGTTCCGTTGAGAATCGTGACTCTGAATCACGGATCCTCTTCCTCGTGGCTCGGTCGTCAGAATTTCGAGGACAGGATAGGAACCGGAACGGTGTTTGTGAAACATCCTGACACCCGTTCAGTGGTTACGAAGACGTGGAGCAAGGGGGTCAATGTATTTAAGTCTCTATGAACGTCAAAATTTTACTAATTTCTATGAGATCAGAGCGAAAGAATACTATTGTCCTTCTGACTTCACGTCCTTCAGGAACGACTAGTAGGAGGGGAGATACTAGGTCCACTTCCTCTGGTAAGGGAAGAACCTCTGGGGACCTGGGATGTGGGAACAAGTGAGTCAGTACAGCTGAGAAACACTGGGGTACCTGACATCGGGCGTGGTCCGAGGAGACAGATACCTGAAGAGGTCCGTTCTTATGACCTCTCCCATCGGTAAGGGAAAAGGTCCCCTAGAAGGACTGAGTCCCTAGTTTGGACCCAGAGGAGGTAACCTTCGTCTAAGAAATGACAGACTCGGTGGTCCCTTCGGAAGGTGGGAACGTGAGACATGTAGATGAGGACACACAGAATATTATAAAATAAATGTCCAGACTAAAGGGTACCTGAAGAATTTTTGTCTAAAGTAAAGAATGGACAGACACAACAAGACATCACGGATCAGGAATCGACCGAGTACATGACACGAATCAGCGAGTCACCACAGGCTGAGAGACGCTGGGGTACCTGACGTCGGGTGGTCCGAGGAGAGAGGTACTTTAAAAGGTCCGTTCTTGTGATCTCACCTACCGGTACGGCAGGAGGTACCTAGACGGGTTGGGTCCTTAGTATGGGTCCAGAGGACGTAACGTCCGTCTAAGAAATGATTGACTCGGTGGTCCCTTCGAGACCAACCGAGTATCATCCACGAACAACAACCTATTTGCTTACTTTATTTCGTGTAGGTTTCAGTCCATCGACCGTCCCACAACCGATCACCGACAAATCCCGATTCAGTTCTAAGTAATAAGGGTCTGGTTAAAAAAGTATAAGTTGGAGAATCATGGGAGTTCTTGTTTCACTTTACACTACAGTTTACATTCTTCCCGAACTCGTGTCCTCTAAGACCATGTCCTGTACTCACTAAAGGAGACGAGTCCGAACTAGATGACAAAGTAGACAACTAGGAAGCATTACTAAACAAGAATATAAAGAGAAGTAAAAAGGAGTCCTTGGAGACAACCTCCACCAACCCATCTCCACGTACGAACGATTCAGCGAAGTCAACACAGACTGAGACACCCTGGGATACCTGACATCGGGTGGTCCGAGGACACAGGTACCCTAAAGGGTCCGTTCGTATGACCTCGTCAAGCGGTATGGGAGGAGGTCCCCTAGAAGGGTTGGTGTCCTAACTTGGGTGTAGGGAATACAGAGGACATAACCGTTCGTCCAAGAAATAGTGATCGTGGTGGACCCTTCTCCACGGTGTCCGTTTTGGTTCCTCCTCCCACAACGTGACCCCACGTCTTGTGAAACATCCTTGAAAACTACAGTCTGAGATTTCAGGTGTTATAGGGGACTCTCCTCCCTATTAAGAGGTTCTACTCCGAACGTCCTTGACGGGATTCCTTCCATCTCACGGAGAACGGAAACCTTACCCCGGGTTCTGGAGACGGACCTCGACAGTGGGTCCAGACTGTGACGAATTCGATTTACCCAGATACGGAACCACCAGTTTTATTGGTGAGTTCCGTCCCTTCCTGCATCGGGTCTCAGAGTCCTTCACTCTTTCCCCGACGAAAATCGTGTACCCCTCCTTATGTTGTTGGTTTCGATGTCGTTTGTTCGGCCCCTCCTTCCTTCCGTCGACGCCCCAGTCACCCTCTTTGCAAAGGACGGTAACAGACCGGAGTGCCGAACTTTTATTTTTATCCACCTCGAACTTCCGACCGGCACACGTAGCCCTCGGTCTAGGTGTGTCTCTCAGACACGACACAAACTCCCGGTTCCACTTTTCTGGGTCCCGCAAAGTCGTGACACTTATATCCTACACCTCCAGTCTCTAGGTTCCTCACTCTGACTATTTGGAGTCGGTACGAGGTTCGGAAAATCTCTTCTTAAAGAGTCGGAAATCCAGGAGGGGTCGTTATAGACTATCTTCTCTCTCTTAGCATGTCACGTTTTGTGACTTAGTACCTTGTGAATCCCGTTTCGGGTCTCGTCGTTTTATGGTAAAGTACTTACGATTTGTTTCCACCTTTCAGTCCAAAAGTTCGGAAGAAACTAAGAGTGGAACAAAAAAATTCTACACAACTCTCAGGTCTTTCCCCGATAAACTCCTAGAAAAAAAAAAGGGGAAGTGAAAAAAGACAAAACAAAATCAAACATGATACCTCTCATAGTTGATACGTATGTTTTATTGTCTTATTAGATTACTTGAAGATACATGGGTAGTTGGTGAAAGTTGTTAATAGTTGAGTTCCGGTCAGAATAAAGTAGACATAGGGGTAGAGGAAAGAGTAGGGTGCAACCGTGCATTAAACCTTTGTTTAATGTCTATAATACATTAAAGTAGATTTTACAAAGTACAACATAAAGATTTTGTATTCCTACGAAAGACTTTTGGTATTAATAAGGTAACACCACGGATTTTTATAATCCTGAGACATTCCAGTAGTTTATAGGTCATCACAAGTGGAAAAGTCGGGGACTGTAGATTGGTGCAGAAAGGAGGACGTTTCGTCTGAATAGGGTGTTCCTTTCCTTGACACTACGGGACCAGGAAAACAAAGGTGAGATATCATTACATTGTTTGTGTACCATACGATCCTCGTCTCTCCCACTGGGGTTTTAACTTCCGTTCGTGTAACCGTTGTATTTCTCTTTCATTGACTGTTTAGGGATTAAGACTTTCTATGGGTCTCTCCGACCCGGAACTCGGTCCTCGAATCGCTCAAAGGTAACAATAACCGTCGCCTGTTTAAATCTTCGTCTGTCCCCTGGAAGAATAGTACCCCTTAAAACAATCGACTCTGACATACGTAATTTTTTGTATTAGTTGGACATCACTCGATTCCCTAATTTGTACTAAAAAGAGTTGAACTTACTGGGAAGAGGGATTTAATTCGACGGATAAATCGCGGGAATTATTTATGTATCTATTAAATTTGGTACACCGTCGTTTAACTTTTGTACCCGAAAAACTTGATACATAAAAGAAAGAGTACAACCTTGTAAAGGGAGCTCTTTTAGAGTCCAGAGTACTAATACCTTTTCTTTCTAGACATGTAGAAAGACTAATTCACAAAGTACTATGTGTGTATGTGTAACTAGTTTAAAAAAAAGAAAAAAAAACCGACTTCACTTCGTATACGAAGACTCTCTTCACAAGGTAGCTGTGCGGAGACCGTCGACGGAACATATAAACAGTTGTTTTGTTTTACACTTTCCTAATATAAAGATATTTTCATTAATGTAAAGTTTCGTCGAACAACAACATATGGTACACCGTAATGTAACTTGGTTCTACGATAAAAGACGGACTAGCAATCTTCATTAATAGACATAAGTGTTCAGTCATACATAGAAGAGGAAACGAAGTAATCCCTTTTATTATGAGACGACCTTATGGACCTCTAAACTTGACTTTCTAAATTGTACAGTCAAAAGTCTATAAGTATAAGTAGATGACTAAATTTTATGTCGACTGTGTGTGTTTGTGTTTTATAAATAGAATTGTAATCCCTAGACTAAACTTAGTTTTAATTACACTGTTTCAAAAAAAAAAAATTATTAAGGAATACCATTCTAAAAGGGAAAAGGAACTTACTTACTCAGTGTAGTTTGTCACAGAGTTGAAAATTTTCGAAACAATGTTAAACGAAACCGCAGAAATACATATGGGTTTTTTTTTTTTTCCAGGTATTTGTAAAAAGGCACGAGTGCCCCGGGTCCCCTGAGTAGACCAGAGGAGTAGAAGAAACACCAGTCTCAAGATGGGTCTGTCAAAAGTGACGTTTAAGAGATCTCTATTTCAGACGTCGAAGGGAAGACTAAGATTCGAACATCGGAAGAGCTTCGTCTCTCAGAATCTGTTGTAACCTGTTGTCCTGTTTAGAACTTTACGGTCCAGGGTAGACATGACTGAAAGAGAACGATAGTTACACCGTTCACTTCCTGAACCGAAGACGTCCGTGTTTCCGATAAAAAGTTTCTCTCCTGAGTCGATGAGGTTTTGACCCCTTTATGAGTGCATCCGGTTAAAGTAGACCAATTTTGAAAAAACAAAAGAGAACCTTCTGTCTACAGCTTTTTGTTCAGAAGCTCCGGTCTGAAGTTGTCCTGTTCTTTCGGATTAACAGACCATTTCGCATACTCCTCTGTCTCGCAATCGGAAAACTCGGGTAATGCGTCATTGTACGGTATCTCAATCGTGGTGGGGGAGAAACTTAACCAAAAGACTCACAGGCGACGGACTGAAGAAACACCGGGAGACAGACTACAACCATTAGTTACCATAGTAAACTTCCTCGGTCAGAAAGTCTGTCTTCGTACTTTTGAAGACTCCTCTGGAAATATGACATAATTAAACATTTAGATTTATAACATGTGTCGAGAAACAAGTTGTTACGAGGAGAAAAAGACTATTGACTGACTTTGATTAGCCTACGTTCTGTGTCGATCGACCACCCGTTCAACTCTACAAAGTCAATCGAAGACTATGTTATGTACCGTCTTCTTTCGTTTTGAGGGACCGGATAAAAGAATTACTACATTAATCACGTACAGAGGTGTTCTTTCGTCAATTCTCTGACCGGAAGTGTCTAATAAATCTCCAATAGGAATCGTCATTTATTACACATAAGTAAAATCTTTAATAGACTTGTCAAGTTTTTATTTTTCTGTGTCCTCACAACATCTATCGTTCATATGTAAGAGTGCAAAATTGAAGGAATGGTCCTAATGTCCTTTCTATCCAAATATGTTTCGTTGTCCCGACAAACACTATTGAAAAGACAACCTAGATCACAATGAACATATTAGTTTTTACCTCCACGAAAAAGAAAAGTTAAAGAGTACAACTTGAGGACCATAAATATCTTACATATATTGTGTTACACATCGTTCACCATATAAAACCATCAAGTTCACACTGGTTTAGGATCGTCTCCTACTAAGTTGTTCGGGGTACTTGAATCAAATAGATCTGATCGGAAGATTTCGACACGACAGGTTGTACCGTGGGTGATCGGTAGACATGAATATAATTTTAATTTTAACTTTTGAGTCAAAACTCAACGTGTTCGGTATAAAGTTCGATGGTAAAATCTGTAAAGGCAGTGACGTTTTTTCAAGAAAATCTTTCACGACGAGATTTCTTAGGATTTAAGTGACCCATTAATAAGGTCGACAGGTATAAACTAGAGACGTCTCACTGTAATGTATCAGAAATCCTAAGAGAGTAAAAAATTAAAGAGTAGAGTTCGTGAAAGAATTATGGAACCCCGATTAGACGTACTGTCAAAAGTCTTTCCGGAGTCATTCTTTCTGACGTCGTAACACCTCTTTTTGCAGAACCTTGGATGATGTCTTCCATCATTGACGGTGGTGGTAAGTAAGTTCGATGTATTCAGCCCTTTTCAGTGAGTTAATGCAGCTCAGA
The DNA here is from genome assembly GCA_006410555.1 of Capra ibex. NCBI lineage: Eukaryota > Metazoa > Chordata > Mammalia > Artiodactyla > Bovidae > Capra > Capra ibex. Next base: position 55,059,931 of record SJYO01048061.1, on the reverse strand, counting down.
GAAATAAGTAAGTAGTTTACTTTCGTAACTCGACTTATTACAGACTCCAGACGCAAATGAGATTTTAAGATTTTATAGTGACTGAAAATTTTTATGGGGAACGAATACTCCAACTTAGTTGGTCTAAAACCATGACACATCAGATTCGATAAAAGAGACTTTTGTCAAACTTAAGAGTGTTGTGGGTAGGTTCCTTCCCCTTTGAATAATGACAAAAGGAAAGGGACTTTCCAGACGTCACTGCCTCAGGAGGGACGTGGGTCATAAACCTTCTACACACTTTTTATCGGTCAGTTTGTCGACAAAAGTTATATTTCTATGAACCGCAGACACAAGACCCATAGTCTTACTATTTTCAAAAATGAAAAGTAGGTTTTTATAACCACAGAACAGTTGAATGGTACACTTTTTATGAATCGAATCATAAAATTGAACTAGATATCGATCATATGATACCGGTAATGCAAAACCACCGAGTCTGTCATTTAGACGGACGTTGCACCCTTTTGGACCAAACTAGGGGTCCAGTCCTTCTAGGGGACCTCTTCCTTTACCGTTGGGTATGGTCATAACAACGGACCTCTTAAGGTACCTGTCTCTTCGGACCGTCCGATGTCAGGTACCCCAACGTTTTCTCAGTCTGTGCTGACTCGATGATTACTAAAATTATAATATTCGTTATATCTTTTTTTTTAATCTGTAAAATAAAGTAAAGTATGTCTGCAAAAATCTCTAAAGTAAACCGTGTTTACAAAAGTAGTCACACCAGAAACAAGTCAACTGTAATGTACTAATTAATACTTTATAAAAGTATATCACTCAAATAAATCTTGTAATCTTCTGATTTCGATTTTAATTCTTTTTTCCAGATATTTAAATGAGTTTACTATAAATTACTAGTAAAAGATATACCGTCCGTGATAAGATCTTCAAATCGTGAGTCGTCATTTATTCTTTTTTTTTTGTGTTGAGAAGAGATTTCATCGACATAAGATCACACCCTTTGAGACCTTCTTATAGATTTTGTATAAGGTACTATGATCTAAAAAGACTTTATAATTGTCTCTAATATCAGTTTGTTTTGATACGAGTTTCTACCACTCCTTTAACACACGATTTGTTTTAATTTAAAACAAATAATGACACTTTAAAGGTCTCATAACGGTCCATGCAACACTTAAAAGTTCTAATCTTATATTATCCCTTACATTTTGTTTGAGAAAACTAGTGACTTGGGAAAAATGGAGGAGCTTATGAAATTCTTTTTCTAATTTCGAGACCACGTGTCTTCGTCGAACTAGTCTAGTCTAGTCTAGTCTAGTCAGCGAGTCAGCACAGGTTGAGAAACATTGGGGTACTTAGCGTCGTGTGGTCCGGAGGGACAGGTAGTGGTAGAGAGCCTCAAGTGAGTCTGAGTGCAGGTAGCTCAGCCACTACGGTAGGTCGGTAGAGTAGGACCCAGTAGGGGAAGAGGAGGACGGGGGTTAGGGAGGGTCGTAGCCCCAGAAAAGGTTACTCAGTTGAGAAGCGTACTCCACCGGTTTCATGACCTCAAAGTCGAAATCGTAGTAAGGAAGGTTTCTTTAGGGTCCCGACTAGAGGAAGTCTTACCTGACCAACCTAGAGGAACGTCAGGTTCC
>SJYO01048061.1:54977515-55058240 GCA_006410555.1 Capra ibex | reverse complement strand
GTAGGTATGTACTGGTGTCCTTTTTGGTATCGGAACTGATCTACCTGGAAACAACCGTTTCATTACAGAGACGAAAACTTATACGATAGATCCAACCAGTATTGAAAAGAAGGTTCCTCATTCGCATAAAATTAAAGTACCGACGTCAGTGGTAGATGTCACTAAAACCTCGGGTTTTTTATTTCAGACTGTGACAAAAATGACAAAAGAGTAAATAAAGGGTACTTCACTACCCTGGTCTACGGTACTAGAAGCAAAAGACTTACAACTCAAAATTCGGTTGAAAAAGTGAGAGGAGAAAGTGAAAGTAGTTCTCCGAAAAATCAAGGAGAAGTGAAAGACGGTATTCCCACCATAGTAGACGTATAGACTCCACTAACTATAAAGAGGGCCGTTAGAACTAAGGTCGAACACAAAGAAGGTCAGGTCACAAAGAGTACTATATGAGACGTATCTTCAATTTATTCGTCCCACTGTTATATGTCGGAACTACATGAGGAAAAGGATAAACCTTGGTCAGAACAACAAGGTACAGGTCAAGATTGACAACGAAGGACTGGACCTATGGCTAAAGAGTTCTCCGTCCAATCCACCAGACTATAAGGGTAGAGAAAGTCTTAAAAGGTGTCAAATAACACTAGGTGTGTCAGTTTCCGAAACCGTATCAGTTATTTCGTCTTTATCTACAAAAAGACTTTGAGAGAACGAAAAAGGTACTAGGTCGCCTACAACCGTTAAACTAGAGACTAAGGAGACGGAAAAGATTTTGGTCGAACTTGTAGTCCCTCAAGTGCCAATTGCATAACGACTTCGGACCGAACCTCTTAAAACTCGTAATGAAATGATCGTCGAACTATCTTTTGGAAATAGTGGCTTACTTGCCAATTCAGTAATTCTGACTTTGGAGAATGTCAGGGACTTTGTCTGAGGTTGGCTATGAAAGTTAAGCGATCAGAGAAGTCCCCCAATCGGGACCTGTGGTAAGGTCCGTACACTTCATAAACCCGTCCGATGACTTAGGTGTCGACCACGAACCAGTAGTAGTTGTTGGTATTCTAGTACTTTTCCTAGTATCCCCTACCACCCTCAAACGAAAAATCTAGTCTCGACGTCGTTACGGTGTGACTGTGACGTCCTATAGGTTTCAGGAACCCGAAATCTGAACCTTCGGGACCCGACCTTAGGGTTCAGATGGAGCATAGACGATTCGTAGGAGTCTCTTGCGTGAATGAAGAGACTCGGACAAAGGGACGAACATTCTTTCTTCCATAGTACCGGTGAGGGACTCGAGTAATACTCGGAGGTTGTTCTAGAACACACTCGTGTTAAGTATTAGAACCGAGACTCATACCTTGTCCGATACGACCGTACTCGGCGCACCAGTACGGGGAGTAGGTTTACCCATAAAACCGTTTGGTCCGTCGACCCTAGGTGTAAGAGAATAATATATGTATTTACTGTGTTGTACTGGGAAGGGGACGAATATTTCCTAAGAACGAGGTCGGTTTTGTGAGTCGTGACTTCTAAGTTATTACCTATGTTTAATGTAAGTCTAAATATATTAAACTCATGTTTTTCATACGAATACAAAAGTCATGTGACAATTTATACCGTAACGAATATATAGGGGACCTCTTCCCTTACCGTCGGGTGAGGTCATAAGAACGGACCTCTTAAGGTTCCTACCTGTTGGAACTATCCGATGTCAGGTACACCACCGTTTCTCAACCAATGTTGACTTCGTTGACTGTGTGTGTATACAGTAATACATTAATAAGAAAATTTTTCTCTCGTCTCCTTGTACTAACAGAAACATAATTAATACGGTCGTTCGACTAAGAAGAGTTTATCACGTCACGTTTTTTTTTTTTTTTTTTTAACGTTCTTTTTTTTTTAAAGAAATTGGTTCTAACAGTAAACTAATAACCTTTTTGACCTGATAGGAACCTAACAAGATACCTTAAATGGTAGAAGGTTAACGACATTGTTAAGAAATCAGTTATCGAAGGGTAAAGAGTTTACTCTCCGGTTCTTCTTTAACAACTCTTTTTAAGAGGAAAGTGGGGTTCACCAGTCCCGACTGTACGTCCTAGGAGACCATTTCTTTGTCAAGAGACGGTAGTTGTCGAAACTCTTCTTTTTCTTGTCTTCGTACGAGAGAGGTTTTTTCCGTAATCACCGCCAACCTTCCAGATTCCCCTCTCTAAACGACTGAACTGTTTGGTACTAATGAAAAATGTCGAGTACTTTGACAGAAGAATTCTCTGTACAAGATACCGGAATCCAAATAACGGGAGTGCTAAAATCTTTACAGTACAAAACCTTTGTACTCTTCGGAGTCACTCTTTTCCGCTCTAATTATCGTCTCGAAACGGGACTACGATTCGTAGAATCGCAAACAACGGTTTGTCTCCTCTTACGTCTTATTCAGAAGTCTCCGGGCGTCCGACCCTTCGACACGGTAGGGGAGTCGTGTCTATTGTGGGAGGGGTTAGGGTCAAACGAGAAATTATTATTTCAGACAACGAGACGAAATAAAATATTTGACTAGCACTTTCAGGTCTAACTTAGTACCAAAATGAGGAATAATCCACTGGTCCTCGTGTAGTGAGTAGTTGGAGATACTCAGAACTAAGAAAGAACAAATTCTTCTCCAATCATTGTCCGAAGAGAAACTCAGAACCCTATAAACTGTCGATTCAGTGTACTACAGTGAGTAGAGTTTTAGGAGGTTTCCGACGGGTATAGTGAGGTTCACTTTGGATTTGGGGACTGCCACAGGGTGTTCTTTCTAGGACGCCACAGAAGACGAGGAAGCAGGAGAGACTAGAGGAAGGGATAGTTCGAGGACGGATCGGTAGGACCGGAAGAGTTATAACGAATGTGTCCGATCCGGGCACGAGCGGCGTCCCGGAAACATATACGACGAAGAGGACGGACCTCACGAGCAGGAGTCTACGACCGTACCCAACCCAGGAATTGGGAATCCCAGAATGAGTTTATAGAAAAAGAGTCTCTAGGATAGCTAAGATAAGTGTTAAAATTTGAGAGGAGGAAGGGACCGAAGAAAAGAGGAAGGGATGAAATAAAAAGAGGAAGGGATGAAATAAAAAGAGGTATCGGGAATAGTGTCGAATTGTATGTATATAAAATGAGTAAAAAACAATGGACGAAAAGAGGAGGACTTATATCGAATACTCCAGTCCCAAAAATAGACAAGTGACGACGTAAAGTTGTGTGTATCATTTGTGATTTATTTATACGTAAACTACTTACTCATAATTTAATATTGTGGTACTTTCGTGGGTCGTGACACGGAATCTAATTTTTTTTTTTGTTTCTACACTTCTCTATCCCCATCCATCTTTGTAACTGAACTTACACATCTTGTAAGTTTCAAAATAAAATGATAGAGCATCGTTTACCATTTTTTCTTTTTTTTTTTTCGGGTTCTACTGGACTCTCAGTGTTTCCTTTGTGTACAATTTTTATTAAAAAATCTTTCCTGTTTTGTAAAAAATATCTTCTAATGGTAAATCTACCTCCTTACTATCTTAGTGGGAAAAATTTCTTAGTGGTAAAAATGACGGGGATAACTTTGTCGACTAAGGTCATACTGAGTAGTCACCTACCATTTTGATCCTCCACTCTTTACGGACCCTTCACCTATCGACTCGTCTCGATTTCTTTAGATCATTGGGTGTCTCAAAAATGATCACTATATCTATCTATTTAAAATTTTTGCGTTAATAAAATAGGGCAAGGAAACGACGCAGTCCTCGGAGTCCCCTGTTCTCGTCACGGTCTTCCTCCGCACACGAGGACGTGCTCGGAGGGGTGGGGTGGGGTGGGGTGGGGTGACGTGGGCGTCTGGGGTTTGGGTCCCGGAGTCGCGAGTAAGTCCTGGTCCGGACGTTGTGCGTCGTAGCGACAGGTCCCTCGAGATACGACGACACACGTCGTCGGACGTTAGAACCTGGAAGTTCACCTCGAATGGGCACTCAACATAAGTGATTACTTTTGTCGCAATACGCACGCCCGATTCAGCGAAGTCAGTACAGGTCGAGAAACGTTGGGGGTACCTGACATCGGGCGGTCCGAGGAGATAGATACCCTAAGAGACCCGTTCTTATGGGCTCACCCAACGGTACGGGTGAGGCCCCCTAGAAGGGCTGTGTCCCGAGTTTGGGCTTAGAGAATACAGAGGACGTAACCGCACGTCCAAGAAATGGTAATCGCGATGGATCCTTCGGGGTCACTTTTGTCGAAATATGTCTTGAAGTAAAGGGGTCGAACAGGACAAAAGTGAAGATGAAGAGGAAAGTGAGGATCTGTTAAACTAAGTCTAAGATGAAAAAAAAAAAAAATTTCTTCGTCAATTACAGTCACCAGAGAGGATCAGGGGAAACAAGGAACAGTGAAACGAGTCTACCGTCTAGGTGTCCGACCCGAGGCGTCTTCGGAGACCATTCCTCTCTGGAAGTGTTCGGGACACATCTAGGTAAAAGAGACATTTGACAGTGACCCTCTTTGATCTCGTACCTAATTGTAACGGTAGTCAATATTTTGGTAGGTCCCTGATCCAAAGACGTTTCTTCCTCTTCTGTCTTAAGTCAACATTTTACTGAGGGTTCTTATGATCCTTAAACCCCGGAAATTACCTCAGTAGACCGGTCTCCGTAAGACTACTGATTCGTGAGACGTTTCCCCCGAGAGAGTCAGGACAGAAGAAAAAGGAGAAGAGGAAACAAGACAAATAAGGAAAACTTTCCTTTTCGTTTTAATGGAAAGGTAGGAGGCACCCTCTCAAATAGTACCCCTTACTCTACAGTTGTTCAGAACTCTCATCGACCCGGGATCTGTCGTACCCCTGAACGAACATTCACTATTGGTAAAATTTTGGGTTATACTTTGAAGCGTCCCTTCGTCACATTGTAGGCTCTCGACTCACCTGTCTTCCTGGCGACCCCGGGGTCTGTCTCTTCGGAGTTCTTGGTGTAAGGAAAAAGAGTAGGGTCAGAACCCTTAGGGGGGAGGACCCAAACCGTCTGACCGAAAACTAATCCTTCAAATGTACACTGAATTTTTGTCAATGTTAACGAGATACTATACTCAAACGACCGTAATCTCTTTTGTCTGGTTCGCACCTTAGCGACAAAGACTACCAGTGTCGGTTTTCCGTCAAGACACCATCAGGACTTCCCAGGGGGTCTGAGGTCAAGTAAAGGAGGAGAACGAAAAACGTTCACCCGAGGGTCAAAAATAGAGGTACCTGAAGTATAAAATTTTCAACTAAAAAGTTAGTACATGACATAGAATCAGTGTCAGACCTATCGGAATCCCAAAAGTAAAGCGAAATACTTTGTAGGGATAGACTACAAGGAGGACCTGTCTACCCAACCCTTTAGGTCACCCACTCCAAGATCTCCCGATCAGACTCGGACCAATCTCTACCCTCTACTCCCACTTTCTTAGATGGGGTACAAAGGAGACTGGAAGGTGACAGTCTTAGTTCCGAGGCTCAGTCCTCTGAAACTGTCCCGTTAGTTCTCCTAATCGGGTCTTGTCCGTCGATACTCCAGTTCGTATTCCACTTGTCTCACCTTCCTGATCGACGACTTTAAGGGATCTGATACCACATAGAAGGTTTCCGAAAATTCCACTATGGGTGACGAAGTTCGTATTTACCCACTTATTACCTTCTTAAATTCCTTTTGTCTGTAGAGGTCCGGGGGGTTTGGCTAAAACCTCTAGACGGAGTCGGGTTCCCTTGTACGTTTACCTGACACGTTGGGTGTGTACGGGTCTTCTTGAGACTGGGTGGTCGAGACGTTGTCAACCGAGTTTTACTTCTTGGACTGGTTACTGGCAGTCGAAGGGATAAAAAACAGTAGGTAAATGTTTATTGTTGGTTAGTCTCTTTTAGATTGTACGAGGGGTTTACGTAGGACATTATACGAGACGAAGATCATTCGGGTGGAGGTCCAAGGGGTCGTTGGAGGTTAGTCGTATGGGTTTTGGAAGAGAAAAAAAGTGATTTCGAAAGGTTGAGGAGACGGACGGATACTTAGAGACGGTTTCCGATCACTACTCCCGACCGAGGGAGACATTTTTCGACTTATTTATCGGTCACACAAGGGGAAACCCATCAGAAACAAATAAGGGTGTCTAGATATTATCTGCATACTTCTAAGTAATAAATTTGTTTATCGGGTCTTGGACGTGTAGACTGATCGTGACGGACATTAAGAAGACTCAATGGAGAAACTTCTAAATTCTAGAAAAAAGACTATGGTAATAATGAGGTTCATAAAAATCGTGAGGAAAAAAGTCGTAACTTAAATCTCAGTTCTATCCTAATGTCCCAACACATCCCCCGAGTGAAAGGTAAAACAGTACGAAAGTGTCAAAGTAAGAGAAAGAGAGTACGTATGTGTGTGTGTGGAGGGTCATGTAAAGTAAAGACCGGATCTTATACGGGAGACGGTACAAATACAAGTAGAATGAGTGGTCGGGATAGAAGTTTTACTAAAGTTTAGCAAACGGATTGACTGGGTGAAGGGAGGTTCTAAAACAATAAATGGTTTTACTAAAATGTTTCTCGCTGAGTTCCAAAACAGTAGATAAGGTCTCTGAACAGTGTCTGAGAAGGACAGACGTAAAACGTCAAGGTGACCGTTCCCGTGTACAAATTACTTAAAACGGAATGAGGTTTAGGAGGGATTCAGGTAAGACGTGGTCCAGGAAGGAGCCTACCCTCTGTGGTAACCGTACGTCCGGTCTCACCCTTCCCATTCGGGAGAAAACCCAACGTTTTGGGAGAAAACCCAACGGACCGTTTAGTCTACCACACAAAAGTAAAGGATCTGTGTACATGTCCTGTCCGAAAAACCACAGAGGAGAACAGTAGGTGACCTTTGTCATATACAGTCGTAGACATCCACTATAGTCAACCAAAACCTCTTGACATTTTAAACATTTGTTTACATCTAACATTCGTTAGTAACACTGAAAGTAAGAATAATACTTAAGGATACCATTTACCTATGAACAGGGATATATAGTGATAAAAACAAGTGTTCCAAGTTTGTAGTCTTAAGACGGTTTACCGAGAAAGTTAGACCCACCCGAATCTTACTAAAACGTAGAATATTTCTTTGACTTGTCTCGTCGGGGCCCAGTCGTTACAAGTCAAGAAACTTCAGACCTCATATGTCTATGGTTGCAATCTTTGTCCGACCTCACAAATGTTACATGAGTCCGGTATCTCGACTTTCGGGTGACTTCCTATTAACGACCTTTACGAGATATTTGTTAAGTATTATTCGTATAAGTTTTGCCCGTGAAACGAGACTTTACTATTTTAGTAACTTAACAAACCTTACGGGTGTAACTAGGAAACTTTAAGAAGTCGGTAAGGAGGACACCTTACGATACTCCACCCCCTATTGACCTTCCTATAAAGTCGTCAAAGTAAGATTAAAAAGTGGGATATGGTCGACAACCCTCACTCCCCACCCCTCCTTCAGAAAGGTCAGGAAGAGAAGAGTAAGAACATCGAGTTCTTTAAAGGACAGGAACAACCAGCAAGATTCTGTAATTAATGATGAATCCCTATGCATATAACCGTGAGGGTAGGACAGACGTGTTTACTGGAACCCTCGACTGTCCTTTTAGATCCCCTGAGGTTCAGACCACCGACGGATACGTGTGCCAGTGGAGTGACCCTGTGGTTCCATTAGTCCCTTCCCGCGAAGAGGTGGGCACAAAGGACTCAGTCCTTACCGTCGGTAAAAAAAGTCCTCAGGTAAGTCGAGGTTCCTTCTCCAGTACGGGAGTCTGACGTCAAGAAACAGGGGAACCTTCACCTTCACAATCAGCGAGTCAACACAGGTTGAGAAACGCTGGGGTACCTGATATCGGGCGGTCAGATAGATACCCTAAAGGGTCCGCTCTTATGACCTTACCCAACGGTAAAGGAAGAGGTCCCTTAGAAAGGTTAAGTCCCCAATTTGGGCCCACGTAACGTCCATCTAAGAAATGATAGACTCGGTGGTCCCTTCGGGAGACAGGGAAAGGTCAGGGATGGGACCCTAATCTGTGGAGAGGAGCTAAGGGGAGAACGTGAGACACGATTAGAGGTAGTATTGTTCAGTAGGATTAACGAGTCGATGTCCAACCAGAGGGTTCTCTGACGTGTAAAGAATCTCGACCTGGAGTAGAATCGTAGAAACACAATGGGCGAGTTTCTTCGTTATCACTTTTACTCCAAGATGACATGTCGTGTCCCTTGACATAAGTTATGGGACTCTATTTGGTATTATCTCTTCTTATACTTTTTCTTATGTACACATATCGACTTGGTAAAACGACGTACCGTCTTTAATTGTCCTATATTTAATTAAATTACAGTTATTTTAAAGAAAATTTTCTTTCTTGTTTATTCGTTGTCTCTCTTCACAGGTTTTAGTCTTGAGTCACGATTCGTAAAGTCCGTTGGTCCCTTATTTTATATATTCAGATCTATGTATATATAAACTTACTGTAACAAAACCAGGAGACCCTTAATGAACATCTTCATCCTTTATTTAGAGACATTTTATTTAGTCACTTTCATACGGTATTCTGATGTGCCAGTAAAGGTTAACTGAAGAATACTCTGGGTTTCGTGAATTGTCTATATTTTAGTGAATGTTTAAAAATCCGGTATCAATTATAATAATTATGTTATTATTATATTACAGATCTTTGGAGTAGGATAAAGAGAGTCACTGTCCTCTGAAGTCCGTCATCTTGAAAGATTTCGATTATTAACCTTTTTATATATTGAACCAATTACTATAAATCCGATAAAACAAGACAGACACCCAAAGTAGAACAAGTAGGGTTGGAAATTGAATAACTAAAGAAATATATATTAAATCTAATCTGGGGTACAAAAGAACGTCGAAACTTTATGATCATAATATTAAATGAATAAGACATAAACGAAATAAAGAGAGTATCTTTCTAAGCATCTATACGTTTATATTATAATATTGTAGTGAGTATTTGTGAAGACTTACCGAAAGGATCCTTATTCACATAAGATGTTGTATTTCTGTCAAAGAAATAACGTCAGTTCTTTGTAATCGTATATATTAAATGATACCTTTTCCAGTCAAAAGTAAGGTTAGGGTTTCTTTCCGTTACGGTTTCTTACGTGTTTGATAGCGTGTTAACGTGAGGAGAGTGTGTGATCATTTCATTACGAGTTTTAAGAGGTTCGGTCCGAAGTCGTTATACACTTGGCACTCGAAGGTCTACAAGTTCGACCAAAATCTTTTCCGTCTCCTTGGTCTCTAGTTTAACGGTTGTAGACGACCTAGTACCTTTTTCGTTCTCTCAAAGTCTTTTTGTAGATAAAGACGAAATAACTGATACGGTTTCGGAAACTGACACACCTAGTGTTATTTGACACCTTTTAAGACTTTCTCTACCCTTATGGTCTGGTGGAGATAAAGAAACACAACTAGCGACTCCTTCCGAAAGAATAGAGAAGAACGATAAGAAACTACTTTGACTTTCTCCCCTCACTTTTTCAACCGAATTTTGAGTTGTAAGTCTTTTGCTTCTAGTACCGGAGACCAGGGTAGTGAAATACCCTTTATCTACCCCTTTGTCACCTTTGTCACAGTCTGAAATAAAACCCCCTGAGGTTTTAGTGACGTCTACCACTGACGTCGGTACTTTAATTTTCTGCGAACGAGGAACCTTCTTTTCAATACTGGTTGGATCTATCGTATAACTTTTCGTTTCTGTAATGAAACGGTTGTTTCCAGGCAGATCGGTTCCGATACCAAAAAGGTCACCAGTACATACCTACACTCTCAACCTGACACTTCTTCCGACTCGCGGCTTCTTAACTACGAAAACTTGACACCACAACCTCTTCTGAGAACCCTCAGGGAACCTGACGTTCCTCTAGGTTGGTCAGGTAAGACTTCCTCTAGTTGGGACCCTAAAGAAACCTTCCTTACTACGATTTCGACTTTGAGGTTATGAAACCGGTGGAGTGCGCTTCTCAACTGAGTAACCTTTTCTGGGACTACGACTCTCCCTAACCCCCGTCCTCCTCTTCTCCTGCTGTCTCCTACTCTACCGACCTACCGTAGTGGCTGAACTACCTGTACTCAAACCTATTTGAGGTCCTCAATCACTACATGTCCCTCCTGACCGCACGACACTAAGTACCCCAACGTTTCTCAACCTGTACTGACTCACTGACTTGACTTGACTTGACTTAATTACGTTCGGAATAAATTTGAAGGGTAAAAAAGGGTTTAACTAAAAGTATAACCTAGGTCCTAGGTCAGTTCTAAGTGTGTGAAACAAAGAGTAAACAGGACGGGAAAAAAAAAAAAATTACTGTAAATAAAAAGACTTCTCAAGTTCCTCAAACAGAAGGTCTTATAGGGTGACAGAATAAAACATATGAACAAAGAAGTACTAACTTCAGTCCAATTTGACAAAGTACACACACACACAATCAGTGAGTCAACACAGGTTGAGAAACACTGGGGTACCTGACATCGGGTCGTCCGAGGAGCCAAGTACCCTAGGAGGTTCGTTCTTATGACCTCACCCAACGGTAAGGGAAGAGGTCCCCTAGAAGGGTTAGGTCCCTAACTTGGGTCCATAGGTCGTAACGTCCGTCCAACAAATAATAGACTCGGTGGTCCCTTCGAGTATGAATATTCTTTTTATACATTCATTATAACATGTAGTCACTTTATTAGGAATAATAAAAATTCATAAAAATTAGTATACATTATATTTCTATATCGTATTTTTAATGTTTTATCCTTTTCTTTTGTGGCTAGTAGGGTGATAGGATTAAATATGTTATTGTAAAACCACATAAAGGTTGTAAAGAGGATAATAAAAATCGTATCATAGTTAATATACCGTCTAGATTTAAACAACAGACCAATAAAAACTATATTATAACGTGCTATTAGTAAAAGTGATCTTTATTACCGTTTTATGATTGTCATGATTGACAATTATGGTAAATGACTCAAAAAACTCGTGAATGGGTTAACGTCGATCGTCGTTGGTGAGAGAAATAAGATAATGAAATTTTTAAATAATGTTGGGAAACTTTATTCAAGAAAATAAGGGGTAAAGGAAAAAATTAATTAATCAAATAAAAAATAAAAAATTAACCTCCTATTGACGAAATATTACAACCCAATCAAAGACGACATGCTGTTGTACCTAGTCGATATACTATGTCTATAGGAGACGAGAACTCGGAGGGAGGATGGGTCGACGCCCGGGGTCAGGAAACCCAGTAGTGTCTCGCGGTTCGACGTGTCATCCTAGGGCAATCGATAAGGTCAAATGTAACACATACACGAATCGGTGAGTCAGTACAGACTGAGAAACACTGGGACACCTGACATCGGGTGACCCGAGGAGACAGGTACCTTAAAGGTCCGTTCTTACGACCTCACCCAACGGTAAAGGAAGAGGTCCGCTAGAAGGGGTGGGTCTTTAGTTTGGGAACTAAGAATGCAGAGGAACGTAACCGTCCGCCTAAGAAACGGCGACGCAGTAGAGAATGTGTTCTATCACATATATACAGTTACGGTGCGAGAACCAAACAGGGGGGGAAAGAAGGGGTGAGTGGTGGAGGTGTTCAGACGACAGATACAGACGTAGAGATAAGGACGGGACGTTTATTCCAATAATCATGGTAAAAAGATAGAGGTAAAACCTGAACTCCTTTGACTCTGAGGTAAGGTGTCGACCAACCCCCATTTCTTCTCTAAACTTGGGTTCACATATACTGAGGTAACGTGGTAGACAAAGGATAGTAAAAATGACTTACACGAAACTAAATAGGTAAGGTACATTTGTGTGATCATCTATAATAGTTGGATCTGTACAGGATGAAAATTCTTATGAAGGGTTCGAGACTGTAAAACGGATGGAGGAAACTTAATGTTCGTATCGGGTCTGACCGAAGTCTTTGATCGCGAAGGATAAAAAGGGCTTTCTTGAATTAAATTTTGTTTAAACTAAAAGAGTTTCAGACAAAGTAAATATTTCACCACTGTGTTAAAAATCCATTTATTGTTTCGGTAGTTCCTATGGTTCATCCCCACTTACTTGTTTTTTATTTAGTTTCCTCTGTCGAAGATCCCCGGGTTCAGAGTTCATGGGATCGGGTGGAACTCGAAAGGGTTCCCACCTATCCAACTCCGTTCCAAGAAAGGATCTCGGGACCGCCGGGGGGGAATGTTCCTATAACGGCAACTGTCGTCGTACTGACACCCCCACAGACAGAAGAGAAACCGTGATGGTTTTCTGGGACCTTAAATTCGATGTGTTCCAGTAAGACAACAGTTCACGGAGACTAGATTTGTGTGGGGTGACTAATCTTTACACAAACTACAGTTTCGGGACTATTTGTGTTTAAGATCATGAAGACTTACGTGAAATTACACCCAATTTACGGATGTAAACAGAGTGTCGGGTGTCACGGTCGACCCCTTCTCCGTCGTCATCGTCCTTGAGAACGGTCGGGTCGGAAACCCTTCTGAGGCTCGTGTCACCCTTCTTCGACTTACGTAAAGTTGACGTCGGTTCAATCACCAAAATTGAAGTATTTGTACAGAATTTACAATACCGAGAATAGAGATACGGTACCGTAAGGATGGAGTTTCTTATTGATAATTTTTATTTTGTGTGTTAAGTCGTTTGAAACTAAATTGTTTTTTTTCTCAACTAATTAGTAAAAACCTACGAATGGAAAGAAGACTGACCAAGGAGATCTAAGTGGAGGTGTAGTATCAGTCCAACGAGTTAGTAAATGATTTTTCCAATTTTATTATTATTTGAGGAATATTAATTTTTATTTCTGTTTCACTTAAGAGGTATCAGAGTATTAAAATGGACTGAGCCCCTAACCTTCACCACTAGTCCTGAATAATCCCAAAGAGAACACTATTAAAAAAAAACCAACAAATTATGAACCATTACGCTTACTTCCACTTTTCCGTTCAAAGTACTAATTGGGTACTTTGATCGATGTAAACTAATCACAGGGTTGGGACCATTCAATAACGCACTACGACAAACATTTCTCAAATTACTCGGACATGTAATAAGTCTACACAGTTGACAGACGACGGTGTTACTACGACACATTATTTGTTTTTGTTTTAAAGTCACCGTATTTTATTCTTAAATATCGAGGATGTAAACCTCACCAACTGATCTGTCAACCAATAAGACTAGAGTCCACACACACAAGTGAATAGAGCCCCAGCCAAACGACAGTCTACTAGATGCGACGAGAAATGATCTTACTGACCCTGTTGAACTAATTTCCCCATTTTTGAACCTAGGTGTTAAAGTTATATGATATCGTCCATCAAGATACGGGACATCTCAATTTCAGTGACACTTGTCAGCAGGTTATCGATTATAGGTCACCTCTAGGTTAGTACTCCGGTTTAAAATGTTCTTTTCATATTAACCCCTCCGACCAGAGTATCAAGGTCCATCTTCTTTACTAAACCGTAGTTTCTACCGGTCTTTCTAAGTTGTAAGAATTTTACAGTTGTGAAAAGTTTGACTAGACATCTAAGTCACATTAGAGTATTTTTTAGGTCGTTCCACAAAAATATCTTTAGGGGTTCTATTACGATTTTAAATATTTCCTTTCGTTTCTTTTGAAGGTACTTTTGTTAAAACTTTTTTTTTTTAACTTAAGTTCTGAATGTATTTGGATGTATTAGTTCACACACATAGTTACTTTCCTATTATACATTTGGTTACCCTATTTTATTTTAGGAATCGTCTATATGTTTATGTACGTTGAGACAAGTATTAGAAGTTTTTGTTTTCTTGGTTCCTTAAGTCATGTCTATCAAAAAGTTGTCTAACACGATGTTAAACCTGTAGGTACACATTTCAATACAAGGTACTGGGTATGGAAAGTTTTTAATATTTACGTTTTCAGTTAAGTTTTACTTTGTATATGGGTGTATATTTTGGACTGTTATACTTTCAAGATCTCCTTTTGTCTCCTTTTTACAGAAACATTGGTTTCTATTCCCTTTCTAAAGAGTCAATACTGTGTCTTACTACTTAATACTTTCTTTGTTTCATTCGTCGTGAAACAGTTTTACTTTTTGAGGACGGGGAACTTTCTGTGACAATTCTTTTCTTTTACTTATTCGTTGGGTTTCTGACCCCCCTTTATAAACGTTTCAGTTAAATAATATTTTCTGAACATAGGTCTTATATAACTTTTAAGACTGTCTGTTATTATTTGTTGGGTCGCTTTTTACTCTTTTCTAAACTCGTAAAGAGGTTTCTGCAATTTTTTCTACCGTTTCCTTACTTACTTTTCTATGAGTTGTAATAATAAGTCATCCCTTTACTTTACAATTTTGACGTTATTCCAAGATTGTGTGAAGACAAACTGGTGCTTCTGAATTTTTGGTTCTGACTCTTGACTACTCTGATACCTCGTTGACCTTGCGAGTATGCTTTACCACGTCGGAGAAACCTTTTGACGAATTATCACGGAACATGCCAATTTACAGTGAATACCCTGCCTCGTAAACCCACAAGTGGGTTCTCTTTATTTTTATGTACGGGTGTGGTTTTCGACATACACTTACAAATATAGTTGAAAAAAAGTATTAGAGGGGTTTGATCTTCGTTAGGTTTATTGGTGGTGGACCACTTATATATTTGTTTGAGACTTTGAATCCATGTTACCTTATCTTTGTTTTCTTGATCACTATCTCTTGTACCTATAAGCTCGCGTAATACGGTTCACTTTTTTCAATCTTAACGTTTCGATGGACGAGACATTAAGGTGAATTGTACGACCTTTTTCTTTTTGATACCCCCGTCTCCGCACCAACGGTCCTCGATCCCCATTCCACTTTCCTCACTCGTGCTTCCAGGTTCTCTCTTGAAAAACCCACTACTTTACAAGACACAGAACTAACACCACCACGAATATGTTGACATACATAAAAAGTCTTAAGTATTTTACTGTGGTTTTTGTCTCACTCAAAACGACATACATTTAATATGGTGTGTGTGTCCTTTAGACTGAATTTTCTGCGCCCTCTCTTTACGTTTTAGTTTTGATGTTACTCCATAGTGGAGTGGTTCGAGTCTTACCGGTATTAGTTTTCTAGATGTTTGTTATTTACGACCTCTCCGGAACTTCTCTCCCTCGACAGAATTGTGAGACCACCCTTACATTTAACTGTGTCGGTGACCCTCTTGTCATACCTCCGAGGAATTTTTTGACCTTTATTTTGATGGTACACACTCACATACGAGTCGGCGAAGTCAGCACAGACTGAAACACATTAGGGTACCTGACGGTTCGAGGAGACAGGTACCCTAAGAGGTCCGTTCTTACGACCTCACCTAACGGTATGGGAGGAGGTCCCCTAGAAGGGCTGAGTCCCTAGTTGGGACACAGAGAAGTCAAGTCAAGTCAGTGAGTCAGTACAGACTTAGAAACGCTGAGATACCAAACTTAACCGTCCGTCCAAGAAATGGTGATCACGGTGGACCCTTCGGGTTTTGATGGTATACTGAGTAGTTAGGGTGAGGACCTAGTATATGGTCCTCTTTTTGGTATTAAGGTTTTCTGTGTACGTGGGGTTACAAGTGACGTCGTGATAACTATCATAGGTCCTGTACCTTCGTTGGATTTACGGGTAGTTGTCCCTCCCTATTTTTTCCATACCGTGTATATATGTTACCTTATAATGAGTCGGTATTTTTCCTTGTTTTAACAAAGTAAACGTTGCTGTACCTACCTAGACCTCTGAGTATACGTCACTTAATTCAGTCTTTCTGTTTTTGTTTATAACATATGGTTACGTATATACACCTTAGATCTTCTTATCATGTCTACTTGGATAAACGTTTCGTCTTCATCTCTGTGTCTGTCTCTCTCGTTTGCACCTGTGGTTTACGTCTTCCCTTCCCCCCTACTTAACCCTCTGACCCTAACTGTATATAAGAAATGATACATGCTCAATCGATTACTCTTGGATGACACATCGTGTTCCTTGAGTCACGAGGTACTACCGGATTTACCCTTCCTTTAGGTTTTTCCTCCTACATATATATATATATATATATATATATATATATATATATATATANTATATATATATATATATACATACATACATACATACATATATATCTCTCTTTAATCTATATATATCTATATATACCTATATCTATATATTCTAAGTGAAACGACATGTCGTCTTTGATCGTGTTGTAACATTTCGTTGATAAGAGGTTATTTTTTTTTTTTTTTCTCCCTCGATCCTTTCGTTTTGTGTCTGACAAAATGTGGTATTTAGTTATCCACACACCAATTTCGGAACCTAGACTGGTGGTTCTCTCCGGTCCGGTTTACCGAGTAGAGAATAATCAGAAAGTCAATTCTGACAGTCTTCTCTGTAAACCTCGGTTTTCGAAATGTGTAAAATCATGACGAACTGGGTGGTAATAAAGATCTTAAAATAGAATTCCTTTTTTAGTATTTACTAAAAGGAGTTTCTCTTAATAGTTGGTGTTTTAAGTTTCTTCAACCTTTATTGGATTACGGGTGGTTCTGAAGACCGTCACCTTCCTGACTCGTACCTTCATAATTTATTCGGAAGTACGTTACCTTATAATAGGTAGATACTTTCTTATAAATTACGAGACCTTTATATAGGTACATCATTCTAAAAAAAAAAATTCAGTCTATTGTTTTCTCATACCGTACTAGGGAGAAAAAAAAATTAGGGGTATAATAAAAAATTTAAATAAATAAATAAAATTAACCTCCGATTAATGAAATGTTATAACACCACCAAAAACGGTGTGTAACTGTGCTTAGTCGGTACCCACATGTACACAGCGGGTAGGACTTGGGGGGAGGGTGGAGGGAGGGGTAGGGTAGGGAGTCCCAACAGGGTCATGTGGTCGAAACTCACGGGACAAAGTTCGTAACTTGAATCTAGGGAGAAAACTTTACATACCTCTCTCTTTGACCTTCTCAGTTATACGGGTTTACGATTACTAATAAAGGAGAACCATTACCTAAACACTTATAAAAAAAAGATGTAAAAGGTTCAGAGAAGACTACTTATATGTAAAGAAAGTATGATTCTTCGTTTTATTGGAGTAAAAATGAAAAATTTTCCGTAAACATCTAATTCGACTCACTTAAAGTGATGTAAATGAACCAGGAGTAGGTAAGTCAAGTCAAGTCAAGTCAGCGAACCAGTACAGGCTGAGAAACACTGGGGTACTTAACGTCGTGTGGTCCGGAGGGACAGGTAGTGGTAGAGGGCCTCAAGTGAGTCTGAGTGCAGGTAGGTCAGTCACTACAGTAGGTCGGTAGAGTAGGAGACAGTACGGGAAGAGGAGGACGGGGGTTAGGGAGGGTCGTAGTCTCAGAAAAGGTTACTCAGTTGAGAAGCGTACTCCACCGGTTTCATGACCTCAAAGTCGAAATCGTAGTAAGGAAGGTTTCCTTAGGGTCCCGACTAGAGGAAGTCTTACCTGACCAACCTAGAGGAACGTCAGGTTCCCTGAGAGTTCTCAGAAGAGGTTGTGGTGTGAAGTTTTCGTAGTTAAGAAGCCGTGAGTCGAAAGAAGTGTCAGGTTGAGAGTGTAGGTATGTACTGGTGTCCTTTTTGGTATCGGAACTGATCTACCTGGAATCAGCCGTTTCATTATAGAGACAAACAGTTGTACGATAGTTCCAACCAGTATTGAAAAGAAGGTTCCTCATTCACAGAAAATTAAAGTACCGACGTCAGTGGTAGACGTCACTAAAACCTCGGGTCTTTTTATTGCAGACTGTGACAAAGGTGACAAAGGGGTAGATAAAGGGTATTACACTACCCTGGTCTACGGTACTAGAAACAAAAGACTTACAACTCGAAATTCGGTTGAAAAAGTGAGAGAAAGTGAAAGTAGTTCTCCGAAAAATCAAGGAGAAGTGAAAGACGGTATTCCCACCACAGTAGACGTATAGACTCCACTAACTATAAAGAGGGCCGTTAGAACTAAGGTCGAACACGAAGGAGGTCGGGTCGCAAAGAGTACTACATGAGACGTATATTCAATTTATTCGTTCCACTGTTATATGCAGGAGTACTTACACGATTTGTAAACAAATCAAAAGTAACTCAGGTCAGTTTGTTGACTTGGGATGTACAATCGACTGGGGGACTCTCCTTCCTTCGTAAACTGGGAAATTCTTAGAACCTCAGGAATACAGAAGAGGACAGATTTTTTTTACACTTCAGGATTACTCTCTCTTGGTCCACGTTTCTCTACACAAGTACTTGGTTTTTCTAAAGTCAACCCTATCGCCCGACTATTTGATCGAAAAATTTTAGGTCGTGACTCAACAATACTGTTATAACAAACCCTCGTTCTGGACACACTACCATCTGTCTTCACAGAAAGGAGAGACCCAAAATGGACTTGATCCTTCAGAGACTTTTAGGTGAGAGAAGGTTAAAAGACCCTAAACCCCCACCCCACCGACTTGGTTCTGGTCCTACCTAAAGTGGTAAGGAATAGATAAACGTATTCAAGTGCCGTAACTCCGGACAAAACTGACGTCCTTCTTCCTCTAATAAGAACAAAAAATAAAAGATGCTACCCTTCCTCTTTGACTCACTTACCTTTCTCGTTCAATGGACAAAGGGGGCCTAGGGAATATAAGTCAACTACTAACGACTCTCTTGTCAACTCCGACTTTTCACCGACTCCAAAGGAGTACTCTCCGAACCTCTAGGAGCCCGAGGGACCAGGATGACACCCCAGGAACACTAGTTCCCGTCACGACCCGTCTCTCCGTGAAGAGGGTGGGAGGTCCCTTGGTCGTAAGGAGACCGAAGGACTCCTGGTCACCTAAACCCGAGAACCTCTCTCATCGGGTCTTACTTGCAATCATATAAGATCTACCAGGGTAGTTGTGTCGGTTGTCAAAGTGGCGTAGACTTCGATATGTCCGATACCAATACTCGTTCCTGACGACCTCCTTTTATCGTCTTCCAAATGTCAATCACAACAGAAGTCCGAACACTCTTGTATATTCCGTGACGAACTTCTGAAGATCTTTGTCGTTAACTTAAAAACTACTAAAAAAAAAATTAAACATCTACAATTCACGACTCCTACGGAGGTGACGGTGAGATATGTAGTCGTTCCCATCGTTACTGAATAAGAAACTCACTGGTCCAGATTGGAAGAGGACAAAGGATACTTTTTCCTATAAAAGTCCTTCGTCAAAGAGACTCAACTAACCGGAGTCCGACTCATACGGTTCGGGGGGGTGGACCTCAGTCTTAGAGACTTAACTATCCTCTTAACTAATAGTCCCCCTACTAATATTCTACTAGCTGTAGTCTTACTTATCTGACGGACGCAAACGTGTGTGTCCGACAGAGAGACCGACAGGGGAGTCTCCAGTTACCGTCGAATCTTCCGACGGAAACCCCTTGAAAACCAGTTTTGTTCAGTTTATGATTTCTTTCCTCACCAATTGAAAGTCTTTAATAGTTTTGTTTAAAAAGAGTAACGAATTTTCGGTGAGTCATACTAATAGCCCGAAGGGTCCACCGTGACCACCATTTCTTGGGTGGAAGGTTACGTCCTCTGCATTCTCTACACCCAAACTAGGGACCCAACCCTTCTAGAGGACCTCCTCCCGTACCGTTGGGGGAGGTCGTAAGAACGGACCTCTTAGGGGTACCGGTCTCCTCGGACCTCCCGATGTCAGGTATCCCAACGTTTCTCAGTCTGTGCTGACTTCACTGGCTCGTACGTACGTGTGCACTAACGGTCGAGTGGTATGTTCTCGTGGGGCCTCCTTTGGTACTAGGGAGGGTCTGTAGGTACCTCTCTCTAGTCCCCAGATCAGATCTGTGAGTGCGGGGCGAATTGCTGGTTCTTGAATGGGAGTCAACTCTGGACCGAAATACCGTCTATGACCGCTATCATGATCCACACACACAAACACCCAACCACCTCCCGGAAAGGAAGATTTCGAAGTCAGGAAAACCTTCCATTTTGGTGACAAAGATAGTTAGGACTTACGGAGGAATGACATTTCCTTCCAGTTCCAAATAAAGTGACATTTCCTTCCAGTTCTAAACATTACCAACAAAAGACTCCTGGAAAACTTTCCAAACCTTTAGTGTCTTGGTGTATGACAGGTCCCTTCTTTCTTTTCCTCTTTCTTTCGGTTTCCACTGACCGGTTGACTGAGGAAAGTGTCTACTCATTTATTTGGGAGTTACGACCAAAAAGAGCTTCACTATTTCGGTCCTTCATCGTTCACCACGGTAAGTAAGTCGGAGGACTATAGACCAACATACGGGATGATCTCGTTCGGTCGAGGTCTGGTTTGACTTCAGAAAACGAATTCTTAAAGGGATCCTTTATGTGTCTGGTGTGTGTGTGTGCTGTGTGTCTCTTCTTATATTATGTAACGTTATAATTCGTTAAGTTTAGTTAGGAAGAGGTTAATCCCAACAACAATCGGTCAGATACAGACTGCGTCCTATGTCGTACGGACCCCGACCACGTACCCCTACTGGGTGTCTCTACAATACCCCTCCCTCCACCCTCCCCCCAAGTACAAACCCTTGTGTACATTCTTAATTTCTAAAATTTTAGTTTTGTTATTTTTTGATTTTTTTTTTTCTTTTAGTCTTCTTGTAAGTATGTAAAACTAAATTTTGTCGTACTTAATGAATATTTTACCGTTTTCATTTTTTTTTACGAGTATATACTAGTAATTTTATTATTATTTGTAATTTTTATGTTATAATTTTTTTTTTTCTTCATTTATTATCTCTTCTTCTCTCAGTGTCCTGGACCTCACTCTAGTGACCCTACGGTTCATTAGATTCCGAGAGACACGGAGTCAAAGGAGGAAACGTGTCCTCCCTGTCGTCATTATGATATAGCACTCCGTCAACATTCATGAATTAGTCCATGATGTGTATTTTGTGAACCTTATTTCGGGCCTAAGTTAGAGACCAACCCTTTGATTCTGGGGTGTTCGACACGTCTCGTAGTTTTTCTATTTTCGTTTTCCCTTCTATTAATGTTGTCTCCCCAATCACTCGATTCGACATCGGGGAGGCGTTGTCGACCAGGAATCTAGTATTAACTATCAATACTAGGTTCTGCAAGTGCAGACATCTCGGACTCTGGGAACTTAATGGAGTGGAGTTCCTGCGTTTCTCTGTTAGGCTTAGAATAAGGTTTTGTTGGTCGTGTTCGAAAGACGCAAACGGGTAAGTAGTCATTTAGGGCGATTCTAGGTTCGTACGGAGGGAACACGGAAGTACCATATCATTCTCCGGATAGAGTAATACTATTGTTCCATCGAAGAAAGAAACGGACGATGAGAGATGGCCGTACTCCTTGAGTCTTATGTTTGCTGTCGGTAGTAAAATCCCGGGGAGGTCCCTTAGGAGGGCTGGGTCCCTAACTTTGGCACAGAAGACACAGAGGACGTGACGTCCGCCTAAGAAATGGTGAACTCGGTAGTCCCTTTGGGTCCCAATTGTATTACGGGGGGTTTTATGACGTAGGACCGTCTTTTGAACGGTTCAGGGTGACCTTTGGTCTTCGACAGTGGGTTGCCTGGGATTGTAACACCCAGTATTTCGTTTTAAGGGGTTCACCTAGTTTCTTCCCATCATAGTCCTCGGTACGGGATGAAGGTGGAGAACCAAGGGTCGGGGTGTCTGAGAAGGACAACTCCCAAACAACTGAGTGTGATGTATGATGTCAAGTTTGTCGTATGAGTGTAGGATGTCCGTGGTAGGAGTCCGACAATGGACTCAACGTGGGAATTTTTCACATTTCTTTCACTTTCACTTCAACGAGTCAGCACAGGCTGAGAAACGTTAATGTACCTGACATCGGATGGTCCGAAGAGGTAGGTACCCTAAAGGGTCCGTTCTTATGACCTCACCTAACAATAAAGGAAGAGATCCCCTAGAAAGGTTGGGTCCCTAGCTTGGACCCGGAGGGTGTAATGTCCGTCTGCGAAATGGCAGATTCGGTGGTCCCTTCGGGAATTTTTTCCGTAAGGTTAAGGATAGTCTGACCGATATAACTTCACTATAACACTATGTCTTGGTCGACTAGGGTACTGTACAGGGTCTACAATATGAAGAAAGGGACCCTTTACTCAGGTAACCTGAGTAGTATCCTCATGACACATTTAGCCTGTGAGACATTCACGAACTTATGGAAAGTTTACGGACACTACAATGTGTTCGGTCACGTAGAGATTGGGTAAGTCTAGGTAGTGGTGATGATGACATGTACTCCCAGTAGTGACAGGTAGACAACAACAAGTCAACGATTCAGCACAGACTGAGAAACACTAGGGTACCTGACATCGGGCGGTCCGAGGAGACAGGTGCCCTAAGAGGTCCGTTCTCATGACCTGACCCAACGGTAAAGGAAGAGGTCCCCTAGAAGGAGTGGGTCCCTTGCTTGAGTGCAGGGGACGTACCCATCCGCCTAAGAAATGGTGGACTCGGTGGTCCCTTGGGAGGAAGGTAGACATCGGGTAGGTTTACATAGGAATTACGATGACATATGACCCCGAATAGTCGTGTGGTAAAAGGTGGTCACGACCCTAGGTAAATTCACTCCACCAAGGTCTTAGGTCGGAGTACTGGACAAGGAACCCTGGGGACGAGTATGGTTACTGGATTCGAGCACAAGGGGGTCTTCGTCTACGACTTTATTCAAAGACTTGTGTTCATCAAATCATACCTCAACTACGGTCCTTCATAACTATTCCTTCATCTCTCTACTCTATCCGTGTCGTTCCGACGGTTGTAGCAGTTTGTTCAATATTATTGATCTCGTTGACCTCGATTTAGGTGACTTCCTTGAGACTATCTGGTGTGTCCTGGGTGACGACTCCAAATAAGGAAGACTTCCTACTCCTTCGACCCCACAACCAGGTGGTTGAGGGTAGATAATAACCCTCTCTCTTCCCGACAATTGAGGGATCGTGACGGTCGAACGGTACCCACGTATCCCTGTCTTTTTTTACTTACAGTCTCTTTTGGAAGTCCGTTCTTAGTGTTTACGATCGTTAATGAGCTTCGACTATGTCGTACGTGTGTGGACCCTCTCCAACACCTCGATACCCTCGTCAGACGGTGTTGGACCTCCTTATAGACTTCTCGTTAATTATCGGCTGTAAATGACTGACTAATGACACTGGGGCCCTGAAGGCATATACGCGCCATACGTGAAACAGAGGCCGTAAAGAGTGTTACGAAGATCTTCATCGTAGTCGGATAATGATCGGAATAAAAGGTCTACCTCTTTACCTTTGAGTCTGTACAATTCAGTGAAAGGGAACCTCCGCGACCCTAAGTTTGGCTTCGTGATAAGGGGAAAGGTCTTGTGCCTCCTAACACTACGACAACTGTCTTGTCGTATCTCCGTCAACTTGTTTTGTCTTTTGGTGTGTCGCACGAGAACTAACATACACGACCACAGGTTTCACGGACTCAAGAGTGCTCCTTAGTGTCACCTCTCCTTGTTGACGGATCTCAATCCCGAGGTCGGTCGTACCGCCCGAGATGAGGTGTAAGAGCGTCGGAAAGATTCTTAGGGAAGGGAGGTGGAGGGTAAGAATGGAATGGATGTACTAAACTTCCAAAGATCGATGCAATGACCGAGTAATGACTCCCGACTAACACTCCGACCTGTTTAGTTTACAGTTGAAAGGCACACCGTTGTGAGTCGTCCGAATACAAAGTTCGTACGAATTTCAAGAAGGACGTTTCCCTGTTTTCTCTCTTGACTCCTATTTAGAAAACTTCGGTTCTTCCAAATATTCCGTCACCAGGGGTTGGATTATCAGTGGTACCTGGTCAAAGTACCTTCTGTTATAAAGGCATACAACCCGCAACCCCACCCCCCCCCCCCCTTNCCCCCCCCCCCCCCCCCCTTACTGATACCCTTCTAAGTTCACGTAATGTAATTTAAACGTGAAATAAAGACAATAAAGTAGTCGAGGTGGAGTAGTCCGTAACATAGACCCTCCACTCCCTGGGACCAATATCTCCTGTCTCATCCTTGACGTTTGAACTGACCAGGGTCCCCGGTCCGTTCGTAGTCTTTTACTCCTTTCGTCCGACTCACGTTCTGTCATCCCTCACTCCTTCGGACATCCCTTGTCCGGTCGTGTAGGGGCCAGATTTTCGTCGGGACGTGTTCGGTGAGTTAAGTCAGGTAATAATGGTTAACCCTTACACACGAGTGACGGAGGCCTCGAGGGTTTCAAAGTTTCCTCACTTCTTGTGCCTAAACATATCCATTAAAAGGTTCAAAATTTATAGTTTTCGACTGAAGATTAATAAATTTTAATGAGAAACCCGATTAGACACTGGGAACGGAATTACAAATATTACCTTACAAACATTACAAACGGGGACGTTCACCCTAAGACGAACCCACACTGGGACTCACTGTCTTTATCCTTCTTACTCACCTTTAAAGTATCTTTGTCCGGAACTAGGTTTTCTTCTTTTGTAAAAGAATAAGTTTCTATCTTTTCCCTGAAATTAAGTTGCTATCTTCTCGGTTGAGATTGCCTCGTTCGACGAGTAAAGGTCATAGTCAACCTATTAGAAAGACGGTCTTGTCTCATTTCCTCTAGGTCCGTAGTCTACCTACTCTACAATCCGAATTATAGAGGGAAGGTTGGGACCCGAAAAGACTTAGTTTTGGTGACAAAGGAAGTAATTTCAACGTTGGGTTCAACTTAAACTGGGAGTCTCACTCGGAAAACCAAAATGAATGACACAACAAGTATCGTGTGTACACACAGAGAAGAGTAGATAATTACGTCCTACAATAACCCTACAGAGAAGGTTTCCTTTTACAAAGGTTTCGATAAATAATGATAAAATATGAAGGATAGAGTACTCGAACGGAACGGGACTCAACCGGATACAAAGGAGTTTGGATTGGTCGTTCTGAGTTGAACCGAATCGACACAGAGACTACCATAATAAAAAAAAAATTACCTTTATTTACGTGTGTCTGAGACTATTAAATGTGTACAAGTCTTCATCGGTATTCCTCTTTGGTTGTGAAAGGATACATATATTTTTAACGATATTTAGACTCCAAACCTTTACTTGTCAAAGAGAAGGAGACTTGTGTACATAAACGGCGATAACCATAAAAGAAGTGAGAACTTTCGTCATTGATATAGTTATGTTGTGACTTTATACACTTGTAAATTCGTTTTTATCAAACCGGTCAATTTGTTCTACGTATTTAATTAAGTTACTGTTTTTATTTAGTTTGCGAGTGGATCGAAACCGGAGTGTACTTCCGTAAGTTCTATGTTAGTAGGTGAATTAAAAACTGTCGACGCAGACCAGGAGTATATCGGTAGATTGTGAAAGTCATCTAGAACTGGAGTCATACTTTGAACAGGTGCAAAAGTCTAGATGTTTCCTGTCTAAAATTGGTAATAAGCCTTTACGAAAAGGAAGGTATTCTTTTACTTCTTAATTTTCTTTCTTTCTGACAAAATGTAATTTGACGAACAAAATCGGTACTTCTATTCGGGAAGATCGGTAAGAGGCTACGACTTTACAAGACCAAACCTTGTAGAAATGACGAACCAAGAACCGGACCTCGGAGTAACACGATGCCTTAAACAAAATTACGAGACAAAAAGTTTAACAAACAAACGTTTCAGATTAGACCCCATACCTTGACCACAGTAATAATTCCTAGAAAATACCAGTTCCGAACACGGTCCGTAAATTGTACATCATAGAGTAAATTAGAAGTGTCGCTGGGTCACCCACGCTCGTGACAAAACGTGTACTCTTTCATCCCAGTCCCATACATTCCTAGTCTGGATCATAGTCCCAGATTTCAGTCGATTGAGGTTTCAAGTATGTAAAGGAAGTCGTAGTGTCTTTTTACTACCCCGTTTCCTCTTCTCTTTGAACAGCATTTAAATCCATTAGGTTTCAATTTTAAGTCTTTTAGTTTAAAGACTTTGATAGAGAAACTCAGTATTAAGTCAACGTGTAATTCAATTTGACCTCCCTCCGGACTCATGTCTGTAGACAGTTAATCGGAATTTCATTTAGACACGTTATCCTTGAGTGACTTCAAGAACGTATTGTCTGATGTGAACGAAGACCGAAACCGAAAATTGACAATCTAACTATTAATCGTTCATTTCCCCTGCACACGGCCAAGTCGGAACTCATTTGACACCCTAAAAAGAAAGGGAACTAAATGTGTTGAACACATACGGAAGGCACCATATGGATATCACGAGTTTCCAACTATACGGGTGGGCTTCCAATTATACGAGTAAGACGTAAATAAAAGAGGAACTTCAATTTTGGTATACACCTTAGTTGTAAAGGAGTTCTCGAAAAAATCGCGAAAGTCAAGTTGAAAGAGAGGGGTAAAGAAAGGGAAGGGACCAAATCACACAATTTTTTTTTTTTTAGGAAAACGTAGTCGTAAATACGTCGTAGATAAAAAAAAAAAAATGAGAGTAGGTTTCCGTGTAAACCTAAATGATAAAGAGAACTTGTCAACCACAAGTGACCGTCGTTGTTCTTGTTTTAAATATCGTCGTTTACCTTCGACTTGAACGTACGACCGAGACCCGACCTCGCGAAACACAAACGGTAAAGGATTAACACTTTTGTTATACAGGTTCCAAAACGTCAGTAGTCGTAAGATTACATTGCTAAAGGTAGACCAGTTTCCTCCTTTGAGTCTTGGAGATAGAGGAACTTAAATTAAGGTGAGGTTACGTTTCCATTGACCGAATCTTCTTACACCCTTCTGTCTTTTTTAAGTCTGCTTTATACAAGACTTTTCACAGACATTGTAGGTGAATAGGTGCCCTATTAAAAGGACTTCCTGTTTGTCCCCATCCCTCTCTTAAACGGTACTAGAAGAATTACCTTCGTCGAGATTGACCTCGTTCTACTGTTCTAATGAACCTCCACTCTCTCCTATTCCTTCCGTCTCACTAAACACCCCACAAGGTTAACCTCCATTATTCCTCAGTCTAGGTGTCTCTGTTTCGTCAACCTCTTATTATGACTCCGTTAGTTCCGGTTGTTTCACCATTATCCTTCGCCAAAAGGGTAGAGTAGAGCAGGGTAGACCGGAATTCTTAAACCGGGACCGACAACTTTGTGCTTTGAGTACTACTGGGGATTGTGAGAAGGTCACTGGAGGGAGTGAGTAACCACACCTCCACTTCGGTTTCCTTTACATCACATTATAAAGTGTACGAACCAAACGTAAAAAGGTATAAGTAACTAAGTTGTTTATAAATGATCCGTCATGTGATATACAGTTCTTACCGTAATCCACGACTACAATACCTAGTATTCGTAGAGAACCGACAGGCAATATCTATTAATTTACTCTTTGTATTTTATATGTGTCGTACCAGAATGAAACTCCACAAAGTCGACTTTGTTGGGTGTCCCTGGTGAAAAGATATATAATTGGAAAAAAGAATATGAAATATAAGTAGAAAAAGAAGGACTTTACTCATACCTTTCCTTTATCCCAAGATCTTTAATGGGATGTCAACTGGAAGTGAGATATATCTTATTCGCTCAAGAACCGTCCTTCTCCTCAGATAGGTACTAGAGGGTCAAGGATTTGTCGTCGCCGTAACGTTTGTATCAGTTGAAGGTCTCGACTCCGGTCTCGGATCGTGTAAGTTACTTGTCCATAGTCAACCGGTTTGTCTCCTGCGAACTGATCTAACAATCTCAGACGTTTTAGTCCCGAGGTTTTACTAAAAATTCCCGTCACCTTACCCTGTCTTTGATACTCTAACAAAAGGAGGAGGAGTCTATGCGTAGTCAGCCGTCTACACTTTGTTGAGTCGAACAAGAGTCGTGTGCCGGAAATCAAGACCTGTCGTCCCAGGATGGGGGGACGGGCGTTCGTCTGGTACCCAAGACAGTCTCTTGACGGTGAGACAGGGGGCGAAGGGAAGAGGGGTACAGACCTGTAAGTTCGACACGTCAGTGTTTTCAGTCCCTCCTTTCTCTCCCAGTTGACAACGTGATTGAGTTCGATGTCCGTCATGATCACCACTTCTTGGACGGACGGTCACGTCCTGTTCATTGTGTAAGTCCAGGTCAGGGACCAAACTCTGCTAGGAGACCTCTTCTCTTACCGTTGGGTGAAGTCATAAGAACGGACCTCTTAGAGTGTCTGTCTCCTCGGACCACCCGATGTCAGGTACCCCAGTGTTTCTCAACCTGCCCGGACTCCACTGAATCGTGATGTCGTGAGTCAATGTATCGGGGTCAAGTAAGGTAAGACCGTCTCTGAGGACATCCTTCTGTATCTTTACTGCGAATGGACCCTCGGCAGGGAGTAGGTCTTAGTGGTTCGGGAGGGGACAGAGGAGGCTGGCGACGTAGACGAATCCCAAAGTGGTCAGGGGTTCAGATCCCGGTCTTCGGGACAAAGGAGGTGTGATTGAGTGTACAACCCGTTATGACCAAGAAAAAAAAGAACAGTGAGTAGGGTAGAACTGTCACTGGAGAGACCCTAAAGTAGAGGGAGAGGACAATAAGAAGATATAGTCTCGTTGGGGTCAGATAGGTTGTACAAAGTTCTGGTAACTTGGACTCCTCCTTCCGTTGAGAGGACTATACAGGTACATTGTCCTACAATTTTGTTTTGAAAGGACAACGGAGTCACAATCGACTCGGGGATCTCGATTCTTACTTATAACAATTTATGGGTAGACAAGACTTCTCTGAATTGAACAGGTCCCCACTGACTTTTACCCAGGTCCTTGTGAATCGGAAAGGGCATTGGAGTTCATACATATAATTTCCTCTCCGGATACTTAATTACACCTTTCGTACCTAAAGTAGTCTCTGTTAAAAATCCAACGACTTTACAAAGGAGATAAAAGGACTACAAAAGGAGAATTCGTTCACTCTCCCCTGAAGTCTTTGAACTTCTTACCTAGATGTATCCCACGTAAATAAAGGGTACCGACGATATTGTTTAATAATGTTTAAATTGTCGATTTGTGTTATGTTATCTTAGGGATCACCGAGTCTACCATTTCTTAGACGGACGTTATGTCCTCTGGACCCAAGTTAGGGACCCAGTCCTTTTAGGGGACCTTCTCCTTTACCGTTGGGTGAGATCATAAGAACGGACCTCTTAGAGTACCTATCTCCTCGGACCGTCCGATGTCAAGTACCACAGTGTTTCTCAGTCTGTGACGACTCACTGATTGTGTGTGTGTGTAAATAACAGAGTGTCAAGACATCCCTGAGCCGACTTAACAGACGAGACACGGAATGATCCGATTTTAGTCCCGAAGGGTCCACCACGACCCTATTTCTTGGGACGGTTAGGTCCTCTGTATTCTCTACACCTAAGTTAGGGACCCCAGTCATTCCAGGGGACCTCCTCCCGTATCGTTGGATGTGGTCATAAGAACGGATCTCTTAGGGGTACCTGTCTCCTCGGACCACCCGACGTCAGGTACCCCAGAGTATCTCAGTCTGTGTTGACTTCGTCGAATTGTACGCGCATTCGTACGTGTTCGACTTTAGTTCCACAACCGACGTGACGGAAGAGAAGTCCTCCGAGATCCCCTCTTAGACACAGGTCCGAGTAAGTCTAACAACCGGTTTAAATCAAGGTAAGCCGACGACCTGAATCCAGCGACAAAGGAACGACCAACAGTCGACCCCTGACGGGAACCGAGGGTCCCGGCGAAGGACCAAGAACGTGTTCCCGGCGATATAGTGTCTCGGTCGGTCTTGTGTACCTTAGGAGGAGTACCACGACATAGAGAGACTAAAGCCGGTCCTTTACAAGAGACGAAAATTCTCGAGTACATTATTATGACTCGGGGAGACTATTAGGTCCTATTAGAGTAGAATTTTAAGTATTGGAATTAGTGTAGACGTCTTAGGGGTAACGGTGTATCACATTTGATAAGTGTCCAAAACCCCTAATCCCAAACCTGTAGAAAGCCCCCCTATAATAAGGCGGATACTGTATCTCTCACCCTGGACTTTTTTAGTCTCCGAGTCTTCGATTTGTCTCGTCGAACACCGTCGACTCACTCTTTCCCTGGTTAACTACCCTAGTTAACATGAAGGCGACAACGTAAAGACGACTACTATACTGGACAAGGGACACTTCGGAGGTCCCTTCTCTAGACCTGAACCATTGGAACTTAACCTCGTAAGGGGTTCTCTTGGTAGTCCTCGGTGTCCATGGTTCGTCTTACTTCAATCTCCACTTAATGTCCTTCGGTCCCCGATTCTTCATTGTCATCGGTCAACCTCTTCTGTGTACACACACGGACGATTCAGTGAGTCAGCACAGGTTGAGAAACACTGGGGTACATGACATTGTGTAGATCGAGGAGACAGGTACCTAAGAGATCTTTTCTTATGATCTCACCCAACGGTACGGGAGGAAGTCCCTTAGAAGGGCTGGGTCCCTAGTTTTGTCACAGAGAAAACAGAGAACGTAACCGTCCGTCCAAGAAATGATTGATCTCTGTGGACCCTTTGGGTCTCTTTTGTGCATATGATCCTTTGGTACGACCCTCAAGGGGTCACGGGTCACCTCCACAAAGACTCCTTACGATTTCCACGGAATAATCTCTTTCGCAGTCGGAAGTCTATTTCGGTGTAGGTCTTTTGAGGGAGTTTACTTTTGGAACGGAAAGGAAGGGTGACAACAAGGTTACGAACAACAAGTCAGTGAGTCAGCACAGATTGAGAAACGTTGGGGTACCTGACGTCGTACGGTCCGAAGGGACAGGAAGTGGTAGAGGACCTCGAACAAATTTAAGTACAGTCACTACGGTAGGTTGGTAGAATAGAAGACAACAGGGGAAAAGGAGGACGGGAATTAGCAAGGTTCGTAGTCCCAGAAAAGATTACTCAGTCGAGAAGAGTAGTTCACCGGTTTCATAACCTCGAAGGTAAAGTCGTAGTCAGGACGGTCACTTATAAGTCCTAACTAAAGGAAATCCTAACTGACCAAACTAGAAGAACGTCAAGTTCCCTGAGACTTCTCAGAAGAGATTGTGGTGTCAAACTTTTGGAGTCAAGATGTCGTAAGTCGGAAGAAATACCAACTTGAGAGTGTAGGTATGTACTGATGACCTTTTTGGTATCGAAACTAATCTACTGGAAACAGTCGTTTCATTACAGAGACGAAAAATTATACGACAGACGATGACGATGACGATTCAGTGAAGTCAGTACAGGCTGAGACACGCTGGGGTATCTGCCGTCGGGTGGTCCGAGAGGGCAGGGGTCCTAAGAGGTCCGTTCTTGTGACCTCACCCAACGGTAAAGGAATCCAAACAGTATTGAAAAGAAGGTTCCTCGTTCGCAGAAAATTAAAGTACCGACGTCAGTGGTAGACGTCACTAAAACCTCGGGTTCTTTTATTTCAGACAATGACAAAGGTAACAAAGGGTAGATAAACGGTACTTCACTACCCTGGTCTACGGTACTAGAAGCAAAAGACTTACAACTCAAAATTCGGTCGAAAAAGTGAGAGGACAAAGTGGAAGTAGTTCTCCAAGAAATCAAGGAAAAGTGAAAGATGGTATTCCCACCACAGTAGACGTATAGACTCCGATAACTATAAAGAGGGTCGTTAGAACTAAGGTCGAACACGAAGTAAGTCGCCGTAAAGAGTACTACATGAGACGCATATTCAATTTATTCGTCCCACTGTTATATGTCGGAATTGAATGAGGAAAGGTCAAACCTTGGTCAGTTAAAAAGGTAAAGGTCAAGATTGACAACGTAGAACTGGACGTATGTCTAAAGAGTCCTCCGTCCATTCCACCAGACCCTAAGGGTAGAGAAATTCTTAAAGGGTGTCAAACAACACTAGGTGTATCAGTTTCCGAAATCATATCAGTTACTTCGTCTTCTACAAAAGGACCTTAAGAGAACGAAAAAGATACTAGGTCACCTACAACCGTTAAACTAGAGACCAAGGACACGGAAAAGATTTGGGTCGAACATGTAGACCTTCAAGAACCAATGTTATGACCTCCTAGGTTTTCGTCGTTTTCTTAGTTCTCCTCACCCTTTCGTTCCTGCCCCCTCTCCACACGGACGGGTACTGGGGAAGTAGGTGTCACCAGAGGATTCCGTCCCGACTCGACCTCCTCCCTCCTGTGAAGCTTGACTTATTCGTTAATTTCGAAGACATAGTCTGACCTGAATTTAAAGTCGTAGAGTTTTGTGTTTTCATAAACAATTATGGACTATCAGTGTATTTTCAATACCTAGACGGAATCCTAGGGGTTTTCCCTTTTGTTAAAGTAGTCAGTCAACGTCGTTTCTTATTGTAACGAAAGACGAACGAGAACAAATTGACTGTCAATGTATTTAATGGGTCGGGAAGAGATCGTTGGAAATTCCAGACTAATGGTTTTCGGTAGAGTTCCCTTCTTGGTGTATAGAGGTAATTGTCCTTGAGTCTGGGAACAACTTAATTTTAGAAACCAATATGAAATAACTAAAGTCAACGTTTCGGTTTTAGGACTCAAAAATACACTATATAATAAATACACTTTATTATGGAACAACAATGACATGATTTGTGTTATTTCAGAGACTCTTGACTGTCTCATAAAATTAATCAGTTCTTCCGATAAGAAACTAGACACTAGGAAACCGATGAAAAAGACACCACATTACCTTGTTCGTAATCCGATAATCCATAATTCGAGTAACTTATTGTTTGATATATGTGTACCCGTCTAGTAAAGTGGAGACACTCGAAGTCAAAGAAACACACATTTAACCAATTGTCCTTACAAACTGACGGGTAGAGTACCATAAAATTCCTCTTAGTTTACAGTATTGTGGTACTTTTGTGTAAAGATTTAAAATTAGAGAGATATATAATTCCACAATAATCATTAACTTCGACCTCTTCCTTTACCGTTGGGTGAGGTCACAAGAACGGACCTCTTAGGGTACCTGCCTCCTCGGACCACCTGATGTCAGGTACCCCAGCGTTTCTCAGCCTGTGCTGACTGGTTCGCTGAAGTATACGGTATTATCCATTATGGAAAAATTCCTCTAGATTCTAATGATTTACCTGATAATTATTAGGTAACATATTGTCAGATACGAATTACCTGACAAAGACCTTCCTGTGTATTCTTTGACCATTGTCATCGACGGAAGTCCATCTCTGAACTCGCCACCCCTTCTCTCTCTGAATAAAAAGTGAGATAAGGAAGAAATATAGAAAACTTAGTTATGGTATACATATGTAGTACGTAACTTTGTTTATTTTAAATTGTTATTAAACTCTTTGAATTCTTTCCTCTATACAAATAAGAACTATTGTTTACCCCATATTAGATTAGAAAGACATTTCCTGAAAAAACCGAGACATTACGAAGTCCTGATTTATGTTAGTCGTGTCTTGAACCGTGTATCGTCTACAAGTCTTTCACCATTACGGGAAAGAGAACTCCAGTAGGAATACTGGTCATTGGAGACCATTTAATCGATATGTGTTCCTGTATCGATTGCCCTATGACCTATAATCTTTGAAATAACCTAAAACGATCCTACAACCTGTGTCTACGATTTATCCTTACGGTCTTTCGACTACTTAGTAGACCATTTGGTCACCTTTTCCACTCACCTCGGTCTTTATCTGGTCTCTCCCGTTCCTTTGTTTATCTAGACCTTTTTCCGTTGACGTGAGTAATATAGTACCTTGGACGAAACGTCGACGACTACAAGGGTCTGATAATTCACGTAAAACGTTTAACCTCAATAAGATTAGAAGTACCATAATTCGAGTAACTTATTGTTTATCGAACTTTAGAGTAATCTGATACCTGGAAAGAAAAAATTAAATAATTATGAGGAGTAAAATACTACTCCTCGTCACTCAGGTATTTCGTCTTACGAAATACCCTTCGACATTGTGGATCGGGATTACGGTTTTGGCTCTTAGACTATCACATCGACAATTTGTACTTCTGAGGACGATTGTCCTTACGGGTTTCGTCCGTCTGTGATACAGAGGGAAAAACAAAATTACATCGACGCAGTTAAGGTGATAAGACAATATTTAATTCGTGGGTCTTACTGTGAATCCTTCGTCCGTTTTACTTTTGTTTTGAATCTTTTTAATAGGGTATCTCTTTAACGGTCACTACAATTCCTCAATAACTACGACAACACCCCTGATACCCTGGTAAATCTTAGATCTACGAGTCTTACACCAGGGGTCTGTCGTTTTAATCCCTCGAGTAAGAGTTACGTCTGAGGGTCTGGGAGAGGGTCCTGGAAGGTTTAGTTTTTGAGATCAAAGTGTTCTAGGGGTCCACTAAAGATATTTGTACTTCTCAAGAAATAAAAATAAAGAAATGAAAAATTTAATCTCAATTAACGAAATGTTACGAGACAATCAAAGACGACATGGCGTTGTACTAGTTGATATACACATGTACGTACGGGAAGGGGAACTTGGAGGGAGGGTGGTGCGGAGGAAGAACAACCAGTGCCTCGGGGCTCGACTCGAGGGAGACGAGAGGTCGTCGGAGGGCGACCGACAGACATATGCCCCAAAGGGTCCGTTCTTATGACTTCACTCAACGGTAAGGGAAGAGGTCCCCTAGGAGGGTTGGGTCCCTAGGTTGGACGTCGAGAACGTAGAGGACGTAAGCGTCCGTCTAAGAAATGGGGACATGGTGGCCACTTCGGGTTAAATTCACATCGTATATAAAATCGGATTTTTTTTTTCAGGATTAACTTTCTGTTGTAAGTAAAATAGAGTCACTTCTTTTTACCAGTTGAACTTGACAGGGTACTCTTATTTATTAATCATTTATTTAAGTCAGTTTTTAAATTATGTCTCCGTGAAAGGTTCCTTTCCGAAACCCTGTCACCTTAGTAGACTCCCGGTACGCTTGACTTTCTTCTTTTATCTCTCTTTTGTTGTTCGAGTTTCTACTTCCGAGATTCAGACCGTTTCCTAACTTACATCTCAGGTCAGAGAGGTCTGACCACCTATTCTCTTACTCCTCCGAAAAGTGACTTCTTCTATTAGATGATTGATCACTCTACGGTTACTTTGTTTCGGACGTAAATGTTGGTTCCTGTAAATCCTAGACCCTGTATAAAAAATGTTCTAACAAGAAACTTAGTCACTAAGACAAACTGTGGTTCGTAACGAAGACGACGAAAGAGAGAAGGGTTTACCTATGAACTAAAAAATTTTTAAATATAACCTCATATCAATCGAGTCTGCCATTTCTTAGGTGGATGTCACGTCTTCTAATTAAAGACCCAAATTAAGGACCCAGCCCTTCTGGGGGACCTCCTCCCTTACCGTTGGGTGAGGTCATAAGAACGGACCTCTAAAGGTACCTGTCCCCTCGGACCTCCCGATGTCAGGTACCCCAGCGTTTCGCAACCTGTGCTGAGTCGTTGGTCGTGAAAGTGAAATGTATCAACGAAATGTTACAACGCAATCAAAGGGGACACGTCGTTCCACTTAGTCGGCACACATACGTATATCGGGGAGAAAAACCTAAAGGAAGAGCAGATCCAGTGGTGTCTTGTAACTCATCTGAAGGGACACGATGTGTCATCCAAGAGTACTCAAGAGACAGAATATGTATCATCACATATATCCAGTCAGGGTTAGAGGGTCAAATTTGGGGGTGTAAGGGGGGAAGCACAGGTATGTAAACAAGAGATACTACGAATTAAACTTTCCGAAGTAGAAAGTGGGAGGTAAGTGATACATTCTTATAAAAGGAGACAAAATAAGTATTTTCACGATGACTGGTCATACTCTATTACGTACAAGGGTGATCCCAACGATATTAAAGTCGTTTCTTTGAATTATTGAATTAGCCACATATTTTAAAGGGTATATACTGAGTTTGTCCCCGAGACACTGCCGGACTTTCCGCCCTACCCCTTCCTTTACCCTCCCTCCAGGCCCTCCCTCCCCTGTACCCATATGGATACCAACTAAGAACAACTACATACTGTCTTTTGGTGTTTTAAGACATTTCGTTAATAGGAAGTTAATCTTTTAATTTTTCAATAAATTTTAAAAAGGGTAAATACTAAAACTAACCTTTTATTGAGTTCTTGAATGGCACTCACACTGGCCCTTATTCTTAGGTGACGTGTGGACTCACTTCCAAGGGTCCGACCTATCCTTCCTCTTCTTACTCCCCGTTTTTACACCCGTTTTAATTCTCTTTAAAAATGACGGAGTGACATTCGAGAAGGGTAATTTCTTCAATCACTTTCCTTTATCCTTCCTCGTATATATGAACCCTTACGAGTCTGGGCAGGGGGAACAGTTGTTTGACGCCTTTATTATCTGTAGTCGTTGGTCGACCACTGAAAATGAAACTGAGAATATTATTACTTAATTACCTTTTCGAAGACTTTATAGTGAAGGTCACACCTTCTGGCGGTAGAAAGAATGACATCCCCTGGTTCAATATTACAATAGATAATCTTACTTAGTAAAGAGAACCTTTCAGGGATACACTATTTGGTCTGACAGGCCTGTGATCGGTCGAAATACAAAATAAAAACCACTAAATTCCCTAAATAATGTTGTCTACTGTAAAGACTATCACCTTTAAATGGACGTATATCGGTTTCAGAACTGGAGAACTTATTTAAACGTCAACCGTCTTCACCTTTCAGAAGAGGTCGAAACTTGATATCCCTAAAAGTCATTCCAAAGTTAGTTGTTTTTAAGTCTATGAGAAAGAATTACCCCATTGAAATTTCCATGTAATTGACCTATTTTCTCTAGACACACCTGTTCAAATCTCTTATTGTATCGCCGACTATACACGCCCACTAATAAACCCAGGATCGAACTTCTCTCTTGTTGAAAATTCTAGGGACAATTCACACGTTTAGATCCATTTCAGGAGAGTCGAAACTCAGTCCCTAGTCCGTTTGTACGAGGGTACCAAGTCGTAATTACCCTTAATTATACACCAAATAAATCGTTGAATTTTGAGAAGGTGTAATCTGTCCTGAAATGTCGTCTGTCAAAATATTCCTCTTACCTTACTTAACTTGTGTCAGTGAACTTAATCTTATAGAAAATATAAGAGACACAGGGGGAGTCTCAACTACTGTTTGGATCTCTTCGTACGATCTTGTTCGTCTGGTCTTTTAATTTAAGAGCAAGAGTGAAACACGTCACCTGCGCTAAGCTTCGTAATCGGAGTTTGTAGAAAGACACACAAAAGACAAAATGAAAGAAGGAAACGAAGAAACATTCAGTCGGTCTGAACCATTCCAGTAATTTTTACCCTGAAACCGTTTGAACTACTTTAGTCCTTTTTGACTCGGACCTTTCTGGGGACCTCACTCGGTCCAGGGCGCGAGACAGAGGACCGCGACTGGAGAGCCCTGGCACCCTTGGCTGACACTACTACTCACTCTCGCGGGGACGTCCCGGCGCCCGGTCGACACACCTCCATGTGCGGCAGTAGGAGTGCCCGTACCGTGGTCTAGTAGGACCTAACAATCTTTCAAAACAACAAATTTTATTTAAGATAAAGGTATATACGGGATCTGCATAAGTGGAAATTAGTGTATCCTGGTAAGGGTGTGAGTAAACAATTGTTTCTTCCTCTGCTCGACCAGTGTCAGAATAGATCACTGTGGAACTAAACTGTCCTCCTCAAAAAATTTTAATACTTTTCATTGAGGGATTTTTCCACCCCCCTTCAACCCCGCTCCCCTTCTCGTTTGTTCACATACTTGGTCCTATCCCTTCGGAAAAGATTCATTGTATTATGGTTTCCGTCCTTGAAACTTTCGTTTTGAAGTATCTGACCGACATATATTTAAAACGTGAAAACACATAATTTCTGGTGGTACAACAAGCCAGTGATTTAGTACAAGTTGAGAAACGTTACAGTACTTGGCGACGTACGGTCGGAAGGGACAGTAAGTGATAGAGGACCTCAAACGAGTTTGAGTACAGGTAACACAGTCACTACGGTAGGTTGGTAGAGTAGGAGACAGCAGGGGAAGAGGAGACCGGAAGATAGAAAGGGTCGTAGTCCCCGAAAAAGTTACTCAGTCAAGAAGTGTAGTCCACCGGTTTCATAACTGAGAAGTCGAAGTCATAGTCAGGAAGGTTACTTATAAGTCCCAACTAAAGGAAATCCTAACTACCCAAACTAGAGTAACGACAGGTTTCCTGAGAGTTCTTAGAAGAGGTCGTGGTGTTAAACTTTCGTAGTTAAGAAGTCGTAAGTCGGAAGAAGTACCAGGTTGAGAGCGTAGGTATGTACTGATGACCTTTTTTTTGTATCGAAACTGATATGTCTGGCAATTTCTGGTGGTGTCCTCTTTCGTTTTACGTTCAATATTTGACCCTTTTATGATTATAAACATTGAGCATACCTGTCTATTTTAATACAATAAATAAATGACATATGTACAATAAATACAATAACGGTTTTACAGTGATTTTACTTTACTTTCCTTATTTTCGTTATATTTTAGTGTTTCTCCTACTTTCTTCTCTGTTCTCGTCTGTTCCTTAACGTCGTTTAAAAACTTTCTACCTCTCGACTACCTGTCTGGTCGTCCCGACTGGTTAGACTCGTGGTTCATAGACGTTTCCTTTACTCTACACTCGGTTAGGGACGTTTCGTTGTGATCCTTCAAGCCCTTACCCTTCATGGTTGATCACACCCTCCGTGGTATTAATTGTTCTTCTTACGATATAGGTTATCATGTCAGTGACAAAGGTTTTGGTGATCTTTTCTTTGTGTTTAAAATTTTCTCTAATTATAGTCTACCTTTGCCGAATTTTATGTGAGTGAGAAGTCGTAAACAAGTAAGTGGTTTGTATATGGTCCTTGGAGTTGATATGAGAACTGTGAGAAGACTCAGAAGGTCTATTTCATTGTTTATTTTGTCAGGATGACGTTCTTCTGTCTAGGTATTGGGACCCTCTAGTCACCCACTTCCCCTTTCCAGTCGTCCTGGATTCGGAAAGAAAGAGAAAGTCAGAAGTAAAGACACGTAATGGTACGAAAGTCGTTCTCTCGTGCAGTGAACAGGAAATGACGCACTGTTACGTCTTATACGGGATTCGGGACGGTGGGTTATCGTACTCGGTCTACCCCGACTGGGTCGTGTCGTTTCCTCTGGGTTTTACTCTCATTGTGTTCCATGTCATCTCACTCGAATAAATTCTCCTACGACATTAATTTCTCTCTCTCTCTTTTTTTTCTTCTTTAATATCGACTCTCCCTCCTCTGTC
The DNA here is from genome assembly GCA_006410555.1 of Capra ibex. Taxonomy (NCBI): domain Eukaryota; kingdom Metazoa; phylum Chordata; class Mammalia; order Artiodactyla; family Bovidae; genus Capra; species Capra ibex. Next base: position 55,018,787 of record SJYO01048061.1, on the reverse strand, counting down.
TTTTGATTCTCTATATAGTACAGTCAACCAAGAGTTCCGACCAATCTCTTTCTTTGTTCGTAAGGATAAAAGACACGACACTAACACTCTCCGGAAAAAGTTCTTCTTCTTCTCCGGGTTCCTCCACCCCTCGAATGGTTAGGTAAAAGACTCCCTTCTTGTCAAGGCTGTCTTCCTTATCGTCCACGTTTCTGAGACTCGTCGCACTCACAAACCTAACAGGTTCTTGTCATTTCTCCGGGCCCAGTGACTTCAGTGTCATACACCCTTTCTCACCATCCTTTATTTCAGCCTCTTCGTCGGTTCCCGATCCAGTACACGTCGGAACCTCCGGTATTATTTCTTAAACTGAAAATACTGCTATGATCTTTGTAAGTCTCAAAGTTCCTCCTTTTACTATCTGAAACTAAACACAAACTGTTCCTAGAGACCGAAGACGTACTCTGTCGTAAAACACCCGCCTCTTTCCTGTTCTTCTGATAACCAAACCTCTGATTACTGTATTAGGTCGTTTTCCAGTACCGTTTATTTCACTACCTCTCCCACTTCCTCCATTCTTCACCAGTCTAAGATCTATGCAAAATTTCCAACCCGGACATCCCGAACTTCTACTTAATCTACACTACACCCTCTTTCTGATCTCAACTCCTATTAATATTAAATCAAACCTCTTCCGTTACCGTGGGGTGAGGTCATGAGAACGGACCTTTTAGGGTACCTACCTCCTCGGACCTCCCGACGTCACGTACCCCAGCGACTCCCAGCCTGTGCTGACTCGCTGAAGGGAAAGTGAAAAGTGAAAGTACGTAACCTCTCCCTTTACCGTTGCGTGAGGTCACAAGAACGGACCTCTTAGGGTCCCTGCCCCCTCGGACCACCCGACGGCAGATACCCCAGCGTGTCTCAGCCTGTGCTGACTTCACTGAATCGTCGTCGTCGTCGTATTAAATAAACTCTGGACTTGTTGACCTTCCCACCTCAAAAGTTTATGCTTCTGATACCCTCCTCACGGATCGCAGACACAACAATATCGACACCAACACGAACACCCTACGTCTTAGCTCTCAAACCAGAATGACTCAAACTCTACGGAAGTCTGTAGACTCTTCTCTACGACACATCCGTCAGACCCCAAGTCTTCTACCCAGTCCTGATCTGTTTAGTTACACGAGTAGTCGTGTAACACAAATAAAACTCGGTACCGTGAACTATTAGAAGAAGCTCTCACTCCCCTTTAAGTTCCAGACTTGATCACCCGTGACCTCGTGACTCCGAAGGATGTTCAATCCTTGTATTCCTCGTACATTGACTCTTCTGACCTTTCCTGGCTAGTTCTCTTAGTTCTCACTTCCATCTAGATCGGTCTCTTCCTTTTGGTTCTCTCTTACCGTAATGGTTCCCTTTTTTTTTGTGTTTTTGCTCAAAACTCTGTCTCCCGTACTCGTTAATACGGTTTTCGACGACTGACGAGTCCGTTCGACTCCCGGTCCTGAACTCGTGACCGAACCTGATTCATCTTCAGAAACTTTCTCGTCCAAATCACGTCACCACCCCTTTCTTCGGAGTAGTGTCACCCAAATTCTGTTTATACTTCCCTTCTTCTTCTTTGTCGTTCATTTCTGTTGTGTACCCTCTGTCTTTCTAGTTGTGACACACTAGGGTACCAGAATGTCTTCTCCCTTGGTTTTTTGTCAGTCGTTCGTCGGACTACCGGCCGTGCGAGGAGTGGGGACAGGACACCGGACGCGAATCCACTGTACCGGTGCGACCGAAGACTCCACGGAAAGATTTTTCAACTTTCTATTAACGAAATGTTATAACACAACCGAAGACGGTATGTAGTTGTACTTAGTCGATATCCATAAAATTTGAACACTCCAGGGTCGGGTCGAGTGGAAGGGGTCGAGTCGGGAGAAAAATAAACGGAGGAAAATGGTAAGGGGACCCGTTCCAAGGGTAGGGGACAGGATGAGAGGAGTGTGGGGGTGGGTGGAAGAGTAGGTTTCTGTTAGTGGAGAGGTTGTCGAAAAGGGTTTAGATAGACCCTTAGTCGGTCGGAGGAGGAGGGAGAACATATGTCGTTTCCGAACGAAATCTTTCTGTACAAAAAAATAAATTTAAAGGGAACTTTTATGTGTTCCCAAATTTAATCCCCATTTTTAACGTAAAAACTTAGTGTTTTCAAAAACGGGTTTAGGTTTTACAAACTTTTTTATCCAGTTCTCCGAAAGAATTTCGAAGTCCAAAAGGGTAGACACCAATCGAAGTACCTAGTGTACACTCCGGGAAAGTACACACCTACAGTAGCAAGGTTCTCAGAAGACTGACCCGGAAAATAAAGAGGTCCGTCCCCACCACACGGTACCCCCACCCGACTCATGGACACTCAGATCCGTCGTCAAGGATCTCTTCCGACACTGGAACTTGAACAAAGGATTGAGAGAGACAACACGAGTCGACAAAGGCAACACAGCCTGGGAAACGTTGGGGTACCTACCGTCCGGTGGTCCGAGGAGGCAGGTACCCTAAGAGGTCCGTTCTTATAACCTCACCCAGCGACTCGGGAGGAGGTCCCCTAGAAGGACTGGGTCCCTAGGTGTAGAGAATGCAGACGGACGTAAAGTCCGTCTAAGAAGTGGCGATCGTGGTGGACCTTTCGGGGTTGTTTTCGAAGTGGATCTATGACTCAGTCAAACCTCCGTTAGACCCTACTCCGGACTTAAGTGTAGACGTACCTCAGTCATAAAAGAAAAGGTGACTCAACAAGTGGACCTTCTTCACCCTGTGATTACGGGCTGACAAGAACCCAAGGTATGGTACTTCTCGACAACTCTACAAGAACGGTCTGAGGGAACACTCCGAACCCGAGGGTCGTGGGGGTCCTGAGGACACAGACGACCGGAGTCAAGGGAGTCGGTTAAGAGGAAAGTGAATAGACTTTTGTAAACTTCACTAAGGGAACTGAAAAGAGGTCAAAGTGGGGATGTCGTTGGGGTGGGACTTTTACACATCTCACTAGGAGATGGAACCCCAGGTCAATTACTTGAGTCACAGTTTCGACCGAGACCAGGTGAAAGAAGGTCTTGGTCCCGAGAAGAGGGTCGAAGTTCGGGAGACTCGAAACGAGTGACGGCACACGAAACGTGGTTCGAGAAATTTGAAATTCCACGATCATTTAGTGAACCCTTAGAACAATTTTACTTCGAAGAGAAAGACATCCAGACAACACCTTGGACTCTAAGACGTAAAGATTGTTCGAGGGTACACTATATACCGGACCCTGGGCGAAATTCTCACCCGGAAGTATCACATGGACTCCGACGTGGACAACCATGGACCGTCCCGGTACGTAGTACGATTGAGAGAGTCAGTACAGGTCGAGAAACACTGGGGCACCTGACATCGGGTGGTCCGAGGAGACAGGTACCCTAAGAGGTCCGTTCTTGTGACCTCACCCAACGGTCCGGGAGGAAGTCCCCTAGAAGGGTTACACAGAAAATGTAGAGGACGTAACCGTCCTCCCAAGAAATGGTGATCGCGGTAGACCTTTCGGGTACCGTCCCGGTATAGTCGTTGGAAATTCATCTAGACCGGTGTTTTTCCGTGGGAAGAGTCCTCTACCCGCCTTCGGTCAGGAACCTAACCTTTCCTTAGTGTAATCGGACCCGAAACCCTCTCTTTTTTTTTTCCGTCCTTTTACGTAGAAAAAGGTTAATGTCTATTCTTTGATCAATAAAATTTCTCTTTACTCTTTACATTATCTGATTTTAACGTCAAGGGATCCATATAAGATCCTTTATAACCAGGACACCCTACAATTGTCCTCAACACACGTTTTCTCCAAAGATACGAGTTTACTCAAGATCTTAGATCTTACATTTGTGCCCCAATTTGTTTCAAATTATCCAAAAGAATGGTGTCTTGAAAAGTCTCCGAAAATATTCAACTACACGCACCATCTAGAGGTTCTTCCTGTATTTCGGACGTTGTAAGAGGTTTTCATAAAAGATTCTTTTAGGGATCCCCCCCACACACACACACACACACACACACACACACACAAAATTCCTCCGATTTGTCCTGATTTAGAGGTACCTTACGAGAAACCCTTTCCTATTGTATTCGCGTATGAGTCTTAGTTGACGTAGCTGGAAGGTGAAGAAGGAAACGGACGGGGTCTCTAATGTTTTACCTTTTTACAAACAAAAGAGTCTAAGTAAACGATTATTGAAGCAGTGACAAATCATGTAAGTACTTACGTATTTGTAGACAATAAATTAAAAAAAGTGTTTACAGTACATAAAGAATATTCACGATACTGATTTTACATTTTTAGTACTGTAGACAAGTAGAGGTGCAAGATAGTTCTCAAGAGGAAGACGTGAGAAAGGAGAGGAATGATGATTGTCTTCACAACGTCCTTCCCCCTGGGGAAGATCCCGGACTGTCACCCGAGAACGGGTTGTGAGTCTTTACTTAACAGTCTCCTCTGTGCACACAATTGTTTTGTTCTCGAAAATAACCCTTTCCTCAAGGACCCACCTCTCGTCATCCCATTCCCTTGGGTCCTCTTGACGAGACGGTGTATCGAACGTCAGAACCCAAAATACCACTACCCTAATCAAAAGTCCAACAGGAATCGGTTAGTAAGACTACGTTCTCAGGAACCACCACGTGCGGAACAAGTCGGTTCTACCTACGGTCTCTCCTCCTAAGACCCTCCACCAGTCTGTGCACAGAGGAAAACTGGAAAGAGTTTGTGAAGACCAACCACCACCGAATAATCAAGGTGCAAGGAGTGATCCTGTGGGACAGGATTTTGTTGAGTACGTTTACCAATAATACCACGGACCGGTCCCACCCCCCCAGAGTCAGTCGCACGAAGGGGATTGTCTTCTTAACCCCCTCCTCGACATCCTCCTTCTCATAAATTTTACTCTTCTCCTCCTGTCAGGAAAGTAGACATTAAACCTTTCGACTCTCCCGAACTAAACCAATTTGTACAAACTTACGTGAAGTCTTAAAGAGGAACTCGAAATCCTCAAACAGACTTGCCCATTGTCCTTTTATATCCTATTCGTCTGACCTCCTGGTACGGAGGAGGTCTAGACCGACTCCCCAGACGTAGGACCTTGCATAAATCAACGTGAATTCTATGAGAGACTTTCACTTCCTCCGTAGACCTTCAAGACACAAAGACAACGTTCGTCCGACCTCTTCGTAAAATGTACCAATACCGGTGTTTGGTCCTACGTCTGTCCCGTAGGTCAAGTACATTATCGACGCAGGAGTTGGTTTTAAGAAAATTAGCAGAAACTCCTTTTAATCTAACTACCCTACCTCGTTACTTCTCCCCACACACACAGACTCCGTCATCCATCGACCTTAACCTCTACCCAGTTAAATGCTTAATTTATTTTGTTATTATAACATGAAGTTTTATCATTTTCACCTTTTAGAGAGAGATGGTACTATCGTAAAAGGAGGGGCCGGGCCCCTCCACAACCTGTGTAGTCTCGGACATAACAAACCCAACGATACCGTTGACGTTATGGAGGTGAAAGGAGATTTTTGGAGTGATCGGGTTCTTGTTCGGACCCGTTCAAGTGTCAAGTCGGAGAACACTCGTGAAAGAATAGGATTTTATCACGTCACTATTAACGACTCTTAGTATTTATCTTCTTCCCCTCCAATAAACACGAACGGAGTAGATGGATGAACCCGAAAGGAGTGTATTACAAAGACCAAATCAGTGATTCAGTACAGGTTGAGAAACGCTGGGACACCTGACATCGGGTGGTCCGAGGAGACAGGTACCCTAAAGGGTCCGTTCTTATGATGTCGTCCAACGGTAAAGGAAGAGTCTAGAAGGACTGGATCCCTAGCTTCGACCCCGAGGTCGTAACGTCCGACGGGAAAGGGATTAACAGACGTATAGATTTGTGTTGAATGAAGGTTAATGTTTCGGTTACAGGTAAAAGGGTTTAATTCCCCTTTTTACAGACGGTTGAACTTGTACATTTGAAAATCCGTAGGTTCACTTTATGAATTTTTAGATGAATGTTATAAATTAAATAATTAAAGGTATATACATATACTTAACGTATTTTGATTTCTGACGTCGGTACTTTAATTTTCTGCGAATGAGGAACCTTCTTTTCAATACTGGTTGGATCTGTCGTATAAGTTTTCGTCTCTGTAATGAAACGGCTGATTCCAGGCAGATCAGTTCCGATACCAAAAAGGACACCAGTACATACCTACACTCTCAACCTGACACTTCTTCCGACTCACGGCTTCTTAACTACGAAAACTTGACACCACAACCTCTTCTGAGAACTCTCAGGGAACCTGACGTTCCTCTAGGTTGGTCAGGTAAGACTTCCTCTAGTCGGGACCCTAAAGAAACCTTCCTTACTACGATTTCGACTTTGAGGTCATGAAACCTGTGGAGTACGCTTCTCAACTGAGTAACCTTTTCTGAGACTACGACCCTCCCTAACCCCCGTCCTCCTGTTCCCCTGCTGTCTCCTACTCTACCGACCTACCGTAGTGACTGAGCTATCTGCACTCAGACTCACTTGAGGCCCTCAACCACTACCTGTCCCTCCGGACCGCACGACACTAAGTACCCCAGCACTTCTCAGCCTGTGCTGACTCACTGACTTGACTTGACTTTTTCTTTTATTGTAAGTGAGATTAGACCTTTATGACGAGATGAGACCGTAAAGTACCGAAGGGACCACCGAGTCACCATTTCTTAAACGGAAGCTACGTCCTCGGTCTCCTCTGAACTCAAGTTAGGGACACAACGGCCTTTCCCCTGGGGAAGGTCCCGGGCTTTGACCCGAGAACAGATTGTGAGCCTTTACCTAACAGACTCCTCTGTGTACACGACTGTTTCGCTCTCTAAAATAACCCTTTCCCGTGGGCCCACCTCTCGTCGTCCCATTCCTTGGGTCCTCTTGACGAGACAGTGTACCGAACGTCAGAGACCAAAATACCACTACCCTAATCAAAGGCCCAACAGAAATCGGTTAGCAAGACTGAGTCTCAGGAAGGACCACCACATACGGTACAAGTCGGTTCTACCTACGGTCTCTCTTCCTAAGACCCTCCACCAGTCTGTCCACCACAGAGGAAAACTGGAAAGGGCTCGAGCAGACCAACCACCTCCGAATAAACAAGGCACAAGGAATGGTCCTGGAGGACAGCATCTTGTTGAATACGTTTATCAATGATACCACGGACCGGTCCCACCTTCCAAAGTTAGTCACACGAAGGGGATTGTGGACCCAGTCCTTCCAGGGGACCTCCTTATTTACCGTTGGGTGCGGTCATAAGAACGGTTCTCTTAGGGTACCTGTCTCCTCGGACCACCCGATGTCAGGTACCTTAGCGTTTCTCGACCTGAGCTGATTTCGTTGAATCGTCGTCGTCGACTGTGAAGTACTTCGTCAAACTAAGTTTACACAGTGCACATAGAACCGACAGTCACTCACACGGCAGTGATCTTTAGAGAAAACCAAAAAGTTGTTAAAAGGGTTTGCATGACAGAGAGACCCGGGGGGGTTCAAACTGTCGTGTCAGTAAAAATTTGGGTCTACACTATGGTAGTGGCCTTTACCATAAGGTATGGAGTCCATAGGTAAAGGTGTTGTCCTCCTACCTGAAAGGAAAAACATTAAGTAGAAAGTACCCAAATCACTAGAGATACTATACTGGGGGAATGACATGACGGAATTTTAAAAAAAATTTTTTTTCCACAAATGTTACTGTATGTGTTGAACTTTTGACTCCAACTTGGTGGATTTCATTTCTACTAATGTGAGACAATTTACAGAGACTGAGGAAAAGTAATTAAAGTTGAATTAAACTAATCAACTGGATTGTTTTATCAAAGTCACTGTCGGTATCGATTGTGAAGGACTCGAGAATCGTGAACGGTCTGTAACAAATTGGTTCAATACGTGTCATTGAATACATTTCCGGAGTCTCTTACCGTCTACTTTGAAGGTCACGTCTATGTCGACACCTCGTCTACTTTCACAGTGAGCGAACTCCCACCTTTCGTAGTGGGTGTTTAGTACATCTTAACAAAGGTGAACACACACGTAGTGACGACAAATTAGTGGACCAATGGGTAGTGTGTGTGTGTGTGTGTGTGTGTGTGTGTGTGTCTCTCTTTTACCGGTAGGAAAGGAAAGGAGCACCCCTTTATGTTTCCGTTCTAGAATTGTCGTACGGAACAAAATCTAATCACCAAGTTGGTACAGACGTGCAAACGTAGTAGACTCTTCGAAAATTTTCTGTGACTACTACGGGTCCAGAGCGGGATCCTGCTTATTTCGTCTTAGAGGACCTACCTCAGTCTCGTAGTTTTCAGAAATTTCATGGTGTCGACTAAGATTAGATATCGGTCTAACACTTGGTTTCAAAGTCGAATAATCTGTATTTGGTTTACGGGAGCATAAAGATGGAGCTATTTCCTTTACAGGAGTAGAGGGATGGATCCTTCAACCCTCCGTGAGCCACATGAGAAGGCGCAAGACTTCTCAAAGTGTTCGAGACGACGTATACTTGCGGACCAACGTGTCACAAACGAGACGAGGCAGGAAGGAAACGGGGTAGGGAATTTTGTGGGTGGAGTGGACACGCGAATCTTATATGGTTCAAGAGGACCGATTATCACGGTGGGTCTCGGACCATGTCCCTTAAATAGAGGGGTGGACGAGGAAGGGTGAGTGATCCCCCACGTGTGGGTTGAGTTGAGGTAGGGGACAAAGGGACGTGAGTTCGTGTGTAAAACACAGAAGGTCAGAAGGTAACTATTGTTACTTCTGTAAGAGAAAGAATACATCGTTGAAAGGAAGGTGTAATAAGAAGGTTATTCCGGGTGTCTTGTTTTGTTATTATTAAAGAAAAAACTGGAATAATATATATTATAGTATGTAACATGATTCGTAATATGTATCGATAGTAAATACGGACGTTTGCATCCTTTTTAGGAAAACGTCTAATTTTGTGATTTCGAACCTTTCTTTTACATGGGACAAGTTTTAGTTGTTCCATCGTTCATCACCTACAGTCCTAGTCTAAGACTTTATAGACCGATCTGTAAGACTTGAGATGGTAATAGTATGTTGGGTCGGAGGGACTGTACATTGAACCTGTCAATGTGTCTCGTGATACGAGGCTCTTCAGTGTGAGTCAAATCACGAGAGACACTGACAGAACTTTAAGAATTATTAAAAACTCGGTCCTTTAACAAGTGTAAAAGTAAAATGTGATCCAGGGTGTTTAAATTAGCGGTCAAGATAAAAGATCCGAGACAGTTTTTATTTATTTTCGGTCAGTGAGGTAAAGGAAACCATTGGTTTTGTATGAGTTTTATACCAGATATACCCTCCCCCCCCACTTTGAAGTGTAAATTTGATTAGACACTTGGACTTCTATCTAGTTTTAATAAGTCAGATTTCGTCGTCAGGAGTTGGAGAAACCGTGGTCTCTGTCCAAAGTACCTTCTGTTAAAAAGGTACCTGTTCCTTCCCTCCACTACCAAAGTCCTACTAAGTTCACGTAATATAAATAACGTATGAAATAAAGATTAGATTACAGTGACGACTAGACTGTTCTCCATGACGAGGAGTCGGCTTTCCAACCCCAAGTGGACTGGATTTATTTCCTTTTTATTTTCTTCTCTTTCTTCTTCTACTTGTCGTTTTGTTTTCGTTGTTACAGAGCCCTTGCACACCGGGTTTAATTTTCAAGGTTGAGTGTACAATAACCTTGAGGTCTTTCTATCTTTTCTTCCCCTGTTCTGTCAATAGACTTTTTTGTTACACGTTTTTACGATGTTGAAACACTTTCTCTTAAAATGTTTAACTTCTTCAAGTTATTTGAGATTGGTCCTATTTATGTTTCTTATACTGTTGAGATAGATACTCTCTATGCTAAATGTAGATTTCTGTGTCCATCTGACTTTCATTCATCTATCCTTTTATTTAAGGGACGTTTGTCATTCGAATTCTTTCGATCTACCGATACAATTTCAATGATTCATCGACTTCATCGATACATTTCATCTAAAGTTCTTTTTCTCAATGGTTTCATTTCTCCCTACAAAGTATTACACTCGATAGGTGAACTAGTCATCCTACAAATCTATACTCACACAGACACAGACTTTTGTCGAAGTTTTATGTACCTTGTTTATTACTGTCTTAAGTCTCCTTTTACTCTACTAGGACGTTCTTATCAACGTCTCAAATTGTACGAAAAGGGTCTGTAACTATCTGATTAATCTGTTTTATCAAGTCACTTCTGTATTTTCTATACTTATTGTAATAGTTAGTAGAACTGGATTAACTATAAATATCTCGTGTAATAAATTTTATCTTATCTGTAAAGAAAGTTCCCGTGTACAAGTGGTTCTCTCTGATAGAGAAACCGGTATTTCGTTCAGAGTTACTCCATTTGTAAAATTTTAGTATATCTCATACAAAAAACAATGATACCTTAATTTTAATCTTTAATCTCCAGTTATTGTTACTATAAAGGACTTTTGGGGGTTTAATAACCTTTAACTAAATACTTAGTCTTTCATTTAATATCCTTTTTAATCCTTTACAGATGTTGACTCACTTATATTTCTATACAACTTTAAACACTTACGTAGATTTCATCAAAAATCTCCTTTTAAGTATCCAAATTTATAAATATAATGGTTTCTTCTCACCAGATTATAACCAACCTATTTTTCCGATTACCAACGGATTCTAAGATGAAGTGTTTCTCTCTTTTATTCTCCTCTTATTTGGGTTTTATTCTTCTTTCGTTTATTATTTCTATTTTCGACTTCGGTCTTGTAATTTTTTGTCTGTTGTCACTTTAAATTGTTTCGGTTTTTAACCTTTTATGGTTGTTTTAACTAATCATGGCCTCCTCCCCTCTCTCTCTCTTCACCTTTCACTCTTCTTCTCTTATGTTTAATAAATATGTTTTTTACTTCCTTCCCCTCAAGGCACTACGTATTCACTAATTCTGGGGTGGAAGACTACGACCCCCGAGTCCAAAATAGGGACCAGTTCCTTGATTCCAGGGGTGTACGGCGTTGTTTTTGATTTCTAGGACGTACGGTGTCGATTCTGGACCGTGTCGGTTTATTTATATTATATTTCTTACTTTACATATATTATCTTATATTAATTATATTATATGATTATATAATATAATTATACAACTATATTATTTATATAATTAATAATATAACTAATATAATAAGGTATTGTATAATATTATACAATTATATTATATATATTTATTATATAATATTTCTTACCTTTACTTATCCGGACGGTGTCTGATCGTCTTTTATAAAAGATTACATGTAGACTCTTTCCTAATTATATGTCCTTCCTATAAATAGAATAGAAGAGGTACCATTATTTTCTCTGTTTGTTGGGGTATTTTTACCAATTTCCTACACGTATCCGTGGAGTGTCTTCTATATACTTCTTGGTTATTCGTATACTTTTTTATAAGTCGTAGTAATCAGTATTCCATTTAAGTTTGATCTCGGTGTCATGAAGACGTTTGAGCAATCTTTGATTTTAGTTTCTGTGAAGACCTTTGTCGTTTATAACCGTCCGCATACCTCGTCGCCCACAAGAACATCTGACAGCTACTCTGTACTCTGTCACTTCTCCACGTTTCCCATGTCGGTGAAACTTTTGTCCAGAATGGTAAAGATTATTTGGTTTTGTATAAATGTGGTGATCGTAGTAAGATGAACGCCCGTGAAAGACTCTTTCTACTTTTGTACTTAGGTATTTTGTTGAACATGCGTTTTCACTTATCGTTGAAAACGAATATTGTCGGTATTGGGTCTTTGTTGGAGACGCAGGTATGTGTCCTCTTATTTGACACCTTATAGGTCTGTTTCTTTGCAATGACTTACCCAGCGAGTCTTTTTGTTGTCTATGGTCGTTTTGATGTCTATTTACATTATTACACCAACTTAAACTTTGCAACACCACTCTCTTTCTTCGGAAGCTGTTCTCATGGAGAAATACTAAGGTAAACATAGTTCGAGACATTGTCCGTTTCGATTAGGGAACACTTCTTTTAGTCTTGTCTCCAAAGGAGACCTCTCTACCCCTCCCCAAAGGACCCTTCTCCGTATTGTCTTACCAACCCTATTATCAGTAAAAGACATAGAACAACCACCAAACCCAATGTACCCACATATGTAAACAGTTTTGAGTAGTTTATCGCGGAAATCCTAAATACCTAAAATACGATACACTTAAAATGGAGATCTTTTTTTATCGAAATTTGTTTACGATTTGAGAAATTTTATACATTATTGAGACCAAATACTACGAGTATGACTTTATAAATCCCCCGTTACATGAGTCCTTGCGTAGAATGTGACTTTACATGGGTTCTCAACTAACTTTTTATCTTCCTAACTATCCATCTATCTATATCTACATCTACTTCACTACATTGTGTAATTAAAATCTTAGATTTACCACTTAAAAGGGACATTTTAATAAAGGTGAAAAGATATATAGACTGTAAAAAGTATTATTTTACAACCCTTATTTTTCGAAGTACTATTACCATTGGCGTCGTTAACAAATCTTGGATCCGGATGTTTTCTAAGAAAGTCCCTCCTTATAAAATAGTGACTGTAACAAATCTTAACGGTCGTGTACCACTATTATTTTTCGTCTAACTGAAAGTCAACCCAAGTAATAACAAAAATTTAAGAGTTGTCGTTACGTGGGGGAATAACGGACATGGGTAACATCCGGGAGGAGGCACATGCAGGGCCCATGTACCAATCACAGTGTGTCAACCTTTCCGTGTCACTGTCCCTAGTCTCGGTCTAGACGGACTAAGGTTTCGAGGAAGGTACGGTTGTTTGAGAAAAGTGTAATAGGACGATCAATGCGACGTTTAATATGTTCTTACTCTTTCAGCATTAAGACCGGACGTTCTGCTAGTCTCACATCACCTCTGTCTACGTGTGAATCTACAAAGATTATGTCAACGACCTCCTTTTCCCCTTTCGAAGAATCTTCGTCACAGACTCCACATTAAACGAGGGAGAAAGTTGAGCAAACCACAGGAAGGTATCAAGTATTTGAGTTCAGGTTTTAGGAATCGTACTGGATGTTTCTAGGAGGTACTAGACCCGGGAAAGAGGAAAAGAGAGGAGTAGACCCCGTAAAGGGTCATTCGTGCGGAGGTTTCTATCGTGTGCGATATGATAGGACCGAAGTGACCGGACGAGAAACAGAAGACGTAGTACAGGGAGGAACGGAACACCAGAATGGACCCGTCACGGAAGAAGTACCTTACGAGTAGCGAAAAAAGGAGCGAAGGGGGGTGAAGGTTGAAGTGGATCTGGTTAAGACAAGTAAGAAGTCCCGATTCTATTTTCCAACGAAAGAGTAATTCGGAAGGGACGAGAGAGTCCGACTCACCGGACGGAAAGAGGACATTCTATGTCCTGTGTCGACATTAATGTGGAACAGAATTCATTTAAACCTACACAAGATCTAAGAGTCTATCTCGCCAAACCTTGGTATAAACTGAACAAGGTTGTTTAGAAACAACTCACTTATCTTAACTTACTGAGTAATCCACTGAGATACTTACTTACTTTCCATCCTGAAATCGCGGTTCACTACCTTACCTCTACCTCCCTTTATTGTATGTTTCTCTCCCTCTTGGAACTCGGTTTAAGGTCTTACTCTGTCTTACTCTTTTCTACGGTTCTGGACCCACAACCCATGAAAGACTCTAACAAATTTTCCCTTAAAATTTTTCAGTCAGGAGTTCTTCAAGGACACGAACAGGACTGATCCTTGGTCTGTACTTAATGGAAAACATGTTTCGTCCATCTAAATCTCCGTAAGCCCCCTCTTGGACTTTTACAGAGGGGTCGGGCCAGAGATTAATCTCAAAGACCCTTAACAAAGAAAAGATGTTGTAGAGTGTCGAGGTCTTTCTAGTTTTGACTCTATACTAGTCCAGGGACCCTTAAGGGCGAGTAATCACATTGGGTTAGGGTGGAGTAGAGAAAACCGGTTTACGAATCTATATATCACTGTGATCTGAGAAAGAAGTCCCGTACACTTCGAAGGGTTTCTTTACTAAGATTTGCGGATCTTAAAGAATAATTTAGTTGTTCACCGATTACACCTCGTACTCGGCTCTCTCTTTCACATCCCTCCACTCAAGACGGAACAATAACTCTGGTGTGACTAAATAACAACTAAAGACGTGGTGAAAAAATCAGGACCGACCTGGTGTTTCCACGTGCAAGGATTTTCTCGAATTTTTGCATGTTTCTAGAAATAAGGGTTTCCACGAGTGTGTTAAAAAGGACGTGATAAATCCGAAGGTAAATAACTAGGGAACCATGCCAAGGTAAAATTACTACGTGTTTATCCCTTTCCTACCTGAGATCTCGTCAAGTATGTTGTTGGAGTTTGGTATCATTACATTACCATTTGGGAAAAGAGTCTTTGACCTTAGGACTTCCGTTATAAGGATATTTCCTTAATTTCTTCAATAAAATTTAGGTACAGGTGTGTTTCTAAATGTTTGGTATCTGTAAAAAGAGTTAGAAGAGACTCCAAAAAGACTCTCATTTAGACTTAAAGTTTAGGGACCACACACGTTTCAATACAATAATCTGACTGTCTCAAAACGGATGAGGGAAGTGTCTGTCTTGTCTGTAACGATTACTGAGTGTCTTAGGAAACGTTGAGTCACATGGTCCGACGACGATTCAGTGAAGTCAGCACAGGCTGAGACACGCTGGGGTATCTGCCGTCGGGTGGTCCGAGGGGGCAGGGGCCCTAAGGGGTCCGTTCTTGTGACCTCACCCAACGGTAAAGGAAGAGGTTACGTACTTTCACTTTTCACTTTCACTTCAGCGAGTCAGCTCAGGATGGGAGTCGCTGAGGTACCTGAAGTCGGAAGGTCCGAGGAGACAGGTACCCTAAAAGGTCCGTTCTCATGACCTCACCCCACGGTAGCGGAAGAGGCCACATGGTCCGTCAGTGATGGTTAATTGACTTCTGACTCGTACTCAACTTTAAATGAACGACGGACTCTTGATCCTGTAGAGAATCCGAAGGATATCTTTAGTCCTAGAGTGTATGTCAACAAATGAAAGGTGTGTTAAAGTACTCTTGTAGATCAATCAATTCATTTAAATTCCTTATAAATGAAACAGGAACTACAAGTTTCTTCATATGATTATTTATATACGATTAAGAATTTTATATGAATAAAAGAGTCTTAGAGGTAAAAGAAGTAACCATTTTACCCATTTTCGTTACGAATAGGAAAACACCCTATCAATCCCTTAAATTTCATGTTACCTAAAAATTTTAAAATCTTGTGTTTATCATCATATATCTATATAAACATAAAAATCTAGTAGACCCTTTTTTATGTTGTCAGCTATCTTCTCGTTCTAATTTCTCGATCTAATTTTTATTTTTTTTATTTTTTATTTTTTTATTTTTACTCAACGGGAAACACACACAGATTTTCGTAAACCACCTTTCAAATAACAAGAGAAATTTTGACTTCTGAAACCGGGACCGACAAAAAAAAAAAAAAAAGGAAAAATTTCAAATTTCTTTGGGATTTTACTGAATTTATTAGTGGGGTCCAGGAAATTTCTAGTCTGTTGTGAAGGTCGGACGGGTTCCTTATACATAAAGAACCTCTTCCCTTGTGGTAAAATTCCGATTGTGTCCTTCGGTGTGAGTCCTAAGTTTCAGATCCCAATCATAAATCATACCAAAACGTCGGATAAAAGGCATGCACCACTACTGACTTATCTTTGAGGGTTGGGGTTCCGTGTCTCTACCTCGTCGACGTTTGGGACTACTCCACCCGTCTTCTAGTTAAACCAGTGACCAGATATACCTGGCCTCCGGTCATTTGAAAGACATTTCCCAGTATCTCCTTTATATAACCTGAAACACCTAGTAACTGTCTAACGTTGTTCAGTGGAGACGACACACACCTTCGTCGGTCTGTCATTCACTTTCTTACTTAGTTCGACATAGGACTACTTTATCATGGATGTCTTTGTCCGTTGTGTATCCGAGTTCAAACGGTTGGTAGTCAACTCTGACACTTTCGGAAGAGGACCCCACTCTTCTTGGGGTCGTGTCCGTCTTGGACACAAACCTCCAAGTCTCAACAGTTCCTACGTGGGGAGGTAACACAGTTTCCACCGTTTCTAAAGGGTGGATTTCCCGACGTTTCCTTGGTCAAGTCAACAAATGGTATCCCAGATTAATAAAGAAGGGAAAATTTATAAAGATACCGACTTTACACAAATTTTCTCTCTTTCTCCCTTGTCTTTCCTGTCCTTCAATCGTGTTTCCTTTTGACCTAATACGTTCCTTTAACTGTCTAAGATGACCTGTCTGGGAACTCCGGGTTCTTCCAAACGACTGTCCCGTCCATTCTGTCTTTTCTTCCGACTTCTCTCCGGGTCACTCCCAGAAAATTTTGTCACCTGTAGGGTGTACTTTTTGACCCGTGAACTCCAGACACCAACTCTCGCCCCGAAGACCTTTGTCTAGATTCAAAATTTAGGACCAAGATGATAAATGATCGACAGGCTGGAACTCGAATAAAGAATTGGAGGTACGGAGTCAGAAGAGTAGACATTGTACCCTTATTCCTATGAAATTGAACGTCCTACAGACATTTCTTATTTTTCATACAACTTGGGAATTGTGTTGTATTCACGGGTCATTTACCTTTGTTGAGATTACTTACTCCAAAACTCGTCCTTTAAGTATAACTCTCGTTGATTTTAATTTTACCTTAATCGTAAGATCCACTCACTTTTTGTTTAATGGATCGGACAAGACTGTACTTTCGTAAGTCGTGTTACCTATGAGTCGTTATATTTATGTTTATAAATGTAATTTTGTGTTCGTATCGAGAAGAGAAGATCTTAAGACAAAAGATCCAAGTAAAAAGTAATGTCGTCTACAAAGAGTAGTGAATGATATAAGAACCACGACACCATCAAAGACCCAAATGTTTGTACTCGTTCCGAGAAGTGAAGACTGTTATCTTTCGACTTTCTCGGAACACCGAACTTTTCCGGTGTATCGGATTATCGACTGAACAATTCGATAACAGAAACTCGACATTTGGGTAGGAAGGTATGAGGTGAATCACTGGGATTTCCACTGTAAGACCTTTGGTGAAGAGGGGAAACGGTCATGACATGACGAATCATTGTCAGAAGATATGGTTTCAGCACCTCTTGATACGAGGTATTTTAGTCTTCAGTAGACGTCCGAAGTAAAAGGAACAAGCATGTCGCATCTGACATTGCCATCTACGGACACTTCCAGGTATCCTCTAAGTCCGGGAACCTGATCACGGACCGTGTGTGTCGAGATATTCACAAACGATTTTGTCTGTTTATTTATAAACAGATAAATTATCGTGAATTGTGACTAATAAAGTAAAATGTTAGGTTAAAGTATAGGTAATTGAGTAAACTACGAATTTATTAGGGTGTTACTTTCGTTTAATTGAGAGGTTTCCGATTTTATTATCAGTGTGTCGAGTCCAGTTCGTCACTCTGAGATCAGTGGAGTGGTGTGGAAGAAAACCGACGTTTAGTCGATAATTATATTACACCGAAATAAGAAGGTAGTACGACAGTCACCTATTTAAACCGAAGGACTATGTTACACGTTCGAAATCTTTCAAGTCATCAAAATAAATTTATTAATTGAATCAATTACTTTATCTTTTTAATAATTGGAAAAGAGTACAGGAAGGGAGAGCTCCATAATCAGTGAAAAGTCATAATGTGTGTATCTATGCGTATGGGGAAATTAGTCACATTAAAATGAAAAAGATCTTTTTAAGATAAATCCGGGTGGTTTAAAAGGTGACTTAAATAGGGAAATGTTCATTTAGACAGACGAAGGTGGGACTAAAGTTCCTGGAAGGTCACTACTAACCGTCCTTTTTCTTTTCCGGTGGATCATCTGTCCTTTTCTCACTTAAAACTGAAGTTTTCCTAGATATCTAAACGGTGAATCGACGTTCTGTAATCCTCTTAATGGATCGGACAAGACTGTACTTTCGTAAGTCGTGTTACCTATGAGTCGTTATATTTATGTTTATAAATGTAATTTATAAATTATTATAAATGTAATTCACAAATACAAATTATATGCATTCGTAGATGAACACCTTATATTTGGAATGTTGACGGGGGTCTGTATTCACAAGTTCATTACATCGGGTTTCTTTTACTATTATTTTTCGTCTTACGCAATATCTACCGAAAAGCTAATAAGGTCTGACTTACTATTAGCAACAAGGATTCTTTTCATTAGTATTACTAATTACGAAAGAAGCCAATTAAGAGTTTGCTGACATCAATACGATAGACAACCGTCCAACCCGATGACGTAATTCCCTATTCCAACCAAAACAGATGTGTGGAGTATATCTCTACCCTCCGTAAGGCAAATACGAGAGTTGGTTGTTTGTAATTTTTTATTTATGTCGAGATAAATACACGGACCCGTATGGTGTACTTACATAACTCTCACGCAAAATCTTAGTGTCTTAAACCTCCGACTCTTCGTGGGGTACCTTCGCGAGAGAGCTTATTTTGGAGTCACACAGTGTTCAGGTCCATTCGTAGATGAACCATGGTCGCCCAGTGACTTGTGTCGAACAGGAGCGGAGCGGGAGACGGTGGGTAGGTAGAGGGAGGACGACAGGAACGTTCAGGGGCAATGGCGAGTCGGACGTTCGGACACGACACTAAGACACTCGTTATTAAAAGGCAAGCGTGAAGGGTCCGGACAAGGTCGACCTTTCTACCCTCAACATTTGAAACTGAATACGTCAACTTACTCTGTAACAAACTACCTTTACACACCCGCCCCTACGATTGTTTGGGGTTAACGGTTGAGAACTTCGTTTGTACGAGGGAAATAGGGGGTTACAGCAAAAACTGCATTACTCGTACCGAAGGTTAAAAGGAACGTTTAGTCGTGTGACCACAGGTACCGTTGACCGTACGAGTTTTCTACGAGACAGTTTTCCGAAACTTTCCGGATGTCTGTAAACATAATCCACCCGTGTCGGTGAGACCGGTCGCGGATTGTTTGTGGGTTGATCTGGCACGAGGAGTTTTACTTCGTACGTTTGTAAACATAAAGTAATTTGTCTTTAATTATTCTGAGGTTATCCTTCTCCGTTTCTTCAAAAAAACACATATGTCGACACAATACTTCAGTATGTCTCTTACGAGTATACTTATTACTAACGTGTACACATAAGTTAAATAAAGACAATGGAGAATGTGCCAGAGGAAGTCGAAAAAAAAAAACATATCCAAAAAGTCTTTAGCTAGCGTGTAAAGTATCGACCGGTCCTGTCAAGAGAACTTTAGAGAAAAATGTGTTGTCCCGGGGCTATCGTGAAGATATAAATTTTCGGAGGGAACCTAGTATTCGTTCAATATGAAAACCTTTTACATGTTCAAGAGAGGAACTACTGTTTCCCTGTAACTCAGATAACAAACTGTGATAATCTCCTCTTTTATTTACAACTTCAGATACAGATCTTTATTACTCGGAGACGTAATTTTTTCCTCCTATTCACACCAAAAATCACGTCACTTTCTGTCTTCCTGAGTGTTCTCTCCGTCACAAGAGACCACTGTCAGGGAGGAGACCCGGGGGGGGGGTAGAAAACAAGTGTGGGGGTATTTTGTTTTCTTCCGACCACGACCGCTCATCATTTACAAAACTTCCCCTTTTACCTCCCCTCTCTTTATCTTCCGTTTTTGTTCTTCCTTACCCTCTCCCTTCACTTCCTCTTTTTCTCTCTCTTCTCTCTTTTTCTTCTTTCCTTTTTTTCCTCTATGACTCTTTAAGGGGTCATACGACTAACACGTACGAAAAACTCCGATACCCTCAGAGTAAATAAGTCCGTCCAGGCAGATTTTTGAACAGAATTTTCTTTAATCGTTGTTTTTTCATCCCCACCTCCCTGAGTAACCCAAAGATTGGGTCGTCGGTCTATTTTTGCTCGACACGAAATCAGTATTTTACAAGCAACGACTCAGTACAGACTGAGAAACACTGGGGTACCTGACATGAGGTGGTCCGAGGACACAGGTACCTTAAGAGGTCTCTTTTTATGGGCTCACCCATCGGTAAGGGAAGAGGTCCTCTTGAAGGGTTGGGGTCCTAGCTTAGGTCCAGAGAGTGTAACGTCCTCTAAAAAAATGGTAGACTCGGTGGGTTCTTGGAAGTCAAGTTACTTGGAAGTAACCAGTGTCGAAGAGTACTACAGAAGAGCAGATTATACTGTAAGTAACTATCTATACCGCAAGTAACTATCTGTAGGTCGAACTAGTGTCGAGAGAATAAACCCGAAGTACTGTGAAACCTTAAAGGGGTTGGACGTTTTGGAGGTGTCTTGAAATGAAAGATTTGAGTCGGAAACCCGTCGAGACAAAGGAAGACCGACGTTAAACGATAAGAACAGTGTGTCTTCCGTTGAAGGTAAAAGGAGACTTGGAGGTAGAAAGTCCAACTTGAACTAGTGTCCGTCCCACCCACCCTCCATCTTGTACCTTTATAAAGAGTAAGATCTTTTCTAATATTTCGTCCTTGAAAGTACGGAACACGTCTCGGATAGGGAAGTTTATTCGTTACACTACAGTCGTTTTCATGTCCTCGAGGAACTCCAGACTGGCTACACCCCCTACTAGGGGACCTTTCTTGTCACCGTGGGACCGGGTCATGTTTATGGTTAGAGTGGTACGGAAGTTTGTCAAGATCTGAAACGTGGGTTTATACTATTCAACGAATTCATTAAATACGGACTGAACCAAGAGTTCACAAATAGGAGTAATAGTTCTACATAAGAATTGGTGTTAATCCCCACTCGTTGTGTAAATTCCGCTATTTACTTCAAAAAGTTCAAACGCTAAACGTTGGGATAACAATTACCGCTATTTTCTATTTTAGGATCAACAGGGGGAGACAAGACCCATATTCACTCCTCTGACTTATGTTCACAGAAGAGGTAACACTACCCCCGACTACGCCTCCCCTCCGTCGTTCCCTTAATTCATTTTACGACCTACGTTGGTGAAAGGTAACAAAATAAAAAAAGGACAATAATTTGATGTTCGACATCTAAAGAATCAAGTGTCTTGAGTAAAATCTGGATGAAATAAAAACAAAAATTTCTTTAAGAATTCATCCGATAAAACACAACAACGACCTGAGAGAAGACACTACCCATTACACAAACTAACAAACTCTAAAAATTTTACATCGTCAACTGAAAAACGGTTCATTTTTATTTATTTATAATAAGGTCACCACCCCTGCTCCGCCCCCTTAGAAAGGTTCCGAGTAGAAGTTGTGACATTATGTGTAACTAGTTTCCCTCTTTTATTGGTCGATTGATACTAAAGAAAATAGGAATAAAGTGGGAACATAACGTCGTATTGTTTAACGGGTTTTGAGTCGTCAAATTTTGTTGAGAAAAAAATTAGTGTCAAGACACTCAGTCCCTCGGAAACCAAGTTCACGAAAGTACTCCGACGTCAGTCCGACAGTTACTCCGACCCCAGAGTAGATGTCTGGGGTAACCCCTCCCAGTTCAAGGTTCGGGTGAACAGACCACTAACAATCCGGAGTTGACGCACATCCGTCAATCCAGAGAAAGGATGACCGGTAATCAATTTCTAGAGGCAATCAAGGGACGGTGTGTTTGGAGAGGTGTCCCGAGTGATTTTTGTACCGTCGATCGAAGGACGTCTCACTCACTACTCTCTCTCGTTCTCTCTTATAAGTCCTGTCTATGGTATCAGAAGAATATTGAATTAGAGGTAATGTGAGGTAACACAAATGCGTGATTCAGTGAAGTCAACACAGATCGAGAAACGTTGGGGTACCTGACGTCGGGTGGTCCGAGGAGACAGGTACCCTAAAAGGTCCGTTCTTATGACCTCCCCCAACGGTAAGGGAGGAGGTTCCCAAAAAGGGTTGGGTCCCTAGTTTGGGTTCAGAGAACGTAGAGGACGTAACCGTCCGTCTTAGAAATAGTGACGTGGTAGACCCTTTGGGAGTCTCCAGATATCAAGTCAAGTCAGCGAGTCAGCACAGGCTGAGACGCTGGGGTACTTAACGTCGTACGGTCCGGAGGGACAGGTAGTGGTAGAGGGCCTCAAATGAGTTTGAGTACAGGTAACTCAGCCACTACGGTAGGTCGGTAGAGTAGGAGACAGCAGGGGAAGAGAAGGACGGGGGTTAGGGAGGGTCGTAGTCTCAGAAAAGGTTACTCAGTTGAGAAGCGTACTCCACCGGTTTCATGACCTCAAAGTCGAAATCGTAGTAAGGAAGGTTACTTGTGGGTCCTGACTAGAGGAAATCTTACCTGATCAACCTAGAGGAACATCAGGTTCCCTGAGAGTTCTCAGAAGAGGTTGTGGTGTTAAGTTTTCGTAGTTAAGAAGCCGCCAGTCGGAAGAAGTGTCAGGTTGAGAGTGTAGGTATGTACTGGTGACCTTTTTGGTATCGGAACTAATCTACCTGGAAACAACCGTTTCATTACAGAGATAAAAACTTATACGACAGATCCAACCAGTATTGAAAAGAAGGTTCCTCATTCGTAGAAACCCAGATGTCACTTCCGACTGACCTACTCCAGACCCCTAAAATATTTCGTGAAACATGTAACATTTCACGGTATGTGTACCTTCAGAATAACAATACATCGGAAATAGTATTTTCCTAGTCCTGTCCTGTCTTTCATTACTTTTGTCGGACGTCGGTCAGTCGAGCAGAACCCACAGAGAGACACACAGGTAAAGAAAAGTGTCTCCCCTTTGTAGTCGTAGACATTCCTTCTTTCTCCCCTTTTGTTCACCGGACAGCGGAAGTGTGACTTCAAAGTGACATTACGCAAGTGTCACACGACCTGCGAATCCTCCCGGGAGACTGATCAGATCGAAGGGTACTAGAGATAAACTCAGAGAGACCACGAAGTAGACTTCGTTCTCGGAGAGGGGACCTCGGAGAGGACGTCCAAGAGACAAAGTAGGTGGCAGAGAAATGAGACGAAAGACAGGGAACCTGTGGAAGAGAGACTCTAGAGTGATAGCGAACCCACCACTGACGTTACACCCTGCAGTCAGTCACAGTTGAGGTGGAAGAGGGTGTCGTTTAGTGTCGTCTTCATACTTCGGAAAAGTCATAGGAGTTTATATGTAGAATATGTGTCTTTTCCGGAAAGTCTCAAATCCGACCAAAGGTTTTTCGTTATAATCTAAATAATTTCAATATAATTTTTATATTAAGGAGAAATTCGAAAACTTATGTAGGATATATTTAGTATAATAAAATAAACATTCTGATGTTTAAAATTGTTACTAACAATTCCAAGGAAACTAATTATGTACCAGAGTAAAATATTTGGTTTCATTAATCTGTGGAAACTTACAAAAATTAAGTAAATAATTACATACATGAAAATTCATATGAACTTTACAGATTACTGTTTGTAGAAGTACATAGACGTATAAAGGATACTTAGATTAATTCGTTCAAAATTTTACATTAGTTATAATTCAAGTTATTTTACAAGGCTATAAAACATATCCAAGTCATTTGTACAATCATATACAATCCGATACTATTGTTTACCTTACACTCTAGAACAACCTATTGTGTTACCCTTTTTTTAGTTGGTCTGTGGTAATCGTCTAAACCCAAAAAAAACCGGAGTGGTGGGTCGTACACCCTAGAATCAAGGGACTGGTCTCTAGCTTGGGTACGGGGGACGTAGGGACGCAATCTTCGTATCTCAGAATCTGTGACCTGGTCGTCTCTTCAGGGTCGTCTTCAGAAACAACTTTTTAAGTCCGTGTGTCTTCAGAGGTTCACCCTAAAGACTGAATCTCTTCCTCCTGTTGTACAAAGTGTCCGAAAGCGTTCTGCTCCAGACGACGACAAGTCAGGCAAAGTCGTTGTCAACATAGTCCCTCTCAAAAGCCTTCTCTCTTAAAATAAGAGAGAAGACCCATACATATAATTGTCGGTACCAAACCCGTAAACCTAAAAAATAGTTTTCCCCACTTCCAATTGTACACGTTCTTCCCCGACTCGCCCGTATACATGACCCTCGTTTCTACACTCTCAGTGCCACTTTTTGGTAGACAGACAGTACCAGAGAGTGTTGTGTCAGGTCCAAGTGCCGGGGAAACCCACCTCCCGCCTCGGGAGGGGCTAGGTCCTCGACGTGGTCGGTCCGGTAGACGAAGGTCCCGTGGAAGTGTTCTTGCTTCCAACCTCCTCTGTCAGGATGAGACCAGTGAGGATAGACTGTATTTATAATTTATCTCTAAAGAGTTACACTTTTATACTTACTATGTTAAAATTAAGAAATTTTCTAAGGATATGAATCAAGACACAGAAGGATTCCCGAAGAAAGACCGACACGTCATTTTCCAAAACCCCCTAAATGAAAGACTCTGACTTAGTGTTGACCGCTAAAATCGTTCCTACGAATCAAATACTTAAGTACGGACATTAACCTCGTAATATTACTTTTTTGTCGGGACAGTGGGAGTTTTGGGTGTATCGGGTACAGGTACGATGGGTATATAGGTATATATAGGCACGGGTACAGGTGTATCGCAAGTACCTTATCCCGCCTCTACCTAACAATGGACAGGACTGACGATTCAATGGATGAATCTTACATGTAAAGAAAAAAATTTTTTTCATTAAAATAAGTACATAAACCGACACGACAGAAGTAACGACGGACCCGAAAAGAGACCAACGTTACGTGTCCGAAGAGTAACGTCACTAAAGAGAAAGACACCTTCTATCCAAGATACATTCACCCGAAGTTATCAACTCCGTTCTCCCGAGTCATGAACACCGCGGGGTCCGAGATTTCGTGTCCGAATTATCAACACCGTTGGCACGAATCGACGAGACTCCGTACACCCTAGAAGGGCCTAGTCCCTAACTTGGACGTAGAGGACGTAACCGTCCACCTAAGCAATGGTGACTCGGCGGTTCCTTCGGGATTAAAAGTAGAGAAACTGAGAATTCTGTGTGTTTACAGAAGAAGTAGATTAAGTTTATGGAAACTTGTACTACGTAAGAAAAGCATTTCTAAATACTCATAGTGTCACACTTTGTCTTCACTTTCTTCTTCCACGTAAGTAGAACTTTCCCTTTCACAATCGACGAGTCAACACAGACTGAGAAACGTTAGGGTACCTGACATCGGGTAATCCGAGAAGACAGGTACCTTAAGAGGTCCGTTTTTTATGACCTCAACCAACGATACGGGAAGAGGTCCCCTAGAAGGGTTGGGCCCCTAACTTGGATCCAGAGGGTGTGACGTCCGTCTAACAAATGGGAAACTCGGTGGTCTCTTCGGGGTAAATAGAACTTCCGTCTCCTATTTCTACCTTCTACGATGGTTCTACCAAATTCTTACCTTGGGAAGACGGATGATGGCTTTTTTGTTTGTTCGTTTATTTTTGTAAGAGTGTGATGTCTCGAACCAGGATACATAAAATACACGATTTTTTTTATGTTTTTTTGTTTTTGCGTAGTCGACGGAGGGGCAGTAGTGTCTTCCTGGGGGTATATGGACCTTTCCTACCCTGTAACCCCGACCGTTATCTTAGTTTCCGCTTTTCCATTTCTGGGAGGGTGTTTATACAGAATCGGACCAACCCACTCTCCCTGGACGTCGGTTGTTCATATGTGATGACCCTCGGACCCTTCGTCCTGTCCTCGGTGACGATCCCTCCACCCTTTCCCTTTCAACGAGTCGGCACAGACATGTCAGGTACCTTAAGAGGTCCGGTCTTAGAACCTCACACCCATCGACAAGGGAAGAGGTCCCCTAGAAGGGTTGGGTACCTAACTTACGGTCAGAGGGTGTAACGTCCGTCTAAGAAATGGACGACTTGGTGGTCCCTTCCACTCCTCCGTAGGCATAAACACCATCAATTGACCCCTCTCCTCTCTCTCGACTGACGTCCGTCCTGTCACTACCCATTTCTACGGCTCTTCGGACTCTCGTTTGACGTCAAGTCGTGACGACACTTTACCAGACCCTTCCTACTCTTCGGTGATCCGTAACAGTAATCGTAGGACCTAAATCAGGCTCTCGATTAACCCTCCGTGACTGTCTACAATTCATCTCTTTATGGTACTAATTTTAAAGTACATTCCTTTTAGTTAGATCACATTTGGCGATCCATCCCCCTCGACCGACTTTTGTCCCTCTGTTCAGTCTTCCGTCAACGTAAATAAATACATTCTGTACTACTCCCGGACGTAGTCTTTAATATGTGCACGTCTACCTTCTTCTTTTACTTAAGACGAAAGTCCTCTGTTTGTAGTTTTCTTTTCGTTAAGAAACTCATTTCCTTCTTAAAGGTCTCAGCCCTCAATCTCTTAATATACTCCCGGGATTTGTCGTTTTACTCTTTATCTGGACGTTAAGGGTCTCTTGTCTTAAGTGGGAGACACGACTTTACGAGTTGACCGGTATGATGGGAGGGTCGGGGCAAGGGAAAGGGACGGAAAGTCGTTAGACTTGAGGGATTAGACGGGATGTCCGACCCGACGGGTCATTGGACCGGATACCGGGTGCAAAGAAGACCTTGGTCGACTGTAAACGAACGAAAGACTGTTTCTCTGTGAGGGTAGTGATAAGGTCTCGGGTCTAAGGTGTAGATATTTGGCACTTGTTATTATTATGACGAAGGACCCCAACGACACTCCTGAACTCTGTTACACACACGTTCATGGACTATTTACACACATTTCGTGACATGGCCACATTACACAACAACTACTGTCGGTTTACTCTTTCCCTCCGTACCATTCCGTCCTTACGGCCTCCTCTCTCCGCCTTTACCTGCCTCGCAACAGACCCTGACCAGTAACATATGTCTTAAGTCACGTCAGACACGAGTGTCAGGGTGTCACTCTCAGTTCGAGACATTTGTCTCAGCACACGACCTTTCGTGCACCTGAACCGTTCGGAAGTCAGACTTAGGATTGCAGTGGCGACCGATTGACACACCCATAGTTGTTCAATGGATTGTAGAGACTCGGGAGTAATGAAATAGACATCATATTCTATTATAGAGGAGCGAATGTCACCCAAAAAAAAAATTATAAATAAAAATAAATAAATGAACTGACGTGGTCCAGAATCGACGCCATACGTCCTAGAAATCAATACCGCACGTTTGAGAATTAACACCGTGTCAAGGGGTTGGTCCCTAGTTTGGGTCCGGGGGACGTAACCCCCACGCCTTAGAATCGGTAACCTGGTGGTCCCTTCAGTGGGAATGTCACAAAAATACTCTTAACTTACTCAATCGTCTTCGACCCATCATGTGTCTTCCCCTGACTTTTACAACCAAAGGAAGAGGATGAAAAAAAGAAGAACTCTTCATTATATCAAAGTCCTCTTCGAGTCGAAAATGTTCTCGACGAAAGTCTTTCCTTTTATTACGGTCGGACTTAAAACGGGAGAGGGAAGATCACGGTCCTCACCAATTGTTAGTTAGTCACTTTAGAGGTCTACCGGTCTCCCCGATCTAATAAGTCTTTGTACACTTGACAACTACTCTCACGTCACTCAGTTTTTTTATTACCTGAGTTCATTTAGTTCACCGGAGTGCACAATGACTTTTATACACATGCACTTGAACTTTGGAGTCATTAAACCCCGTGCCAACAATAGACATTGCAAACGAGTAACAGGGTATCCTGTAGACTGTTTACAGCGAAAGCCTCCCCTGAAACCAGTATAGAGAAGTCGGGAGTCCTGTACTCTGTCAGGCGGTCTCGCCTACCCTACGTTATAGGAAGGATTTCAATTACGTAAGTGATGAATCCTTATGTCTTCCTACTCCACACAAGTTCCTTGTTTCCGCCTCTGGACCAGCACCACGGACTCCGAGAGTGCCCGTTCTCAGCTCCAACCTTTCTTTGGTACTCTTCCGGTTCTTTTGGACCGTAACGTAACTGATAATCCTCCGAGTTTTCCCCAGTTCACGAAAAAAAGATTCGTGAATAACACTACTTAAGGGAAAGTAGATTATACCAAAGATAACTGTAATCGAAAGTCTGAAAAGATTTTCTAAAGAATTTACACGACAAATCACCCCTCCGACCCCCTCTTCTTCGTCCCTCTCCGCACTCAGACGTAGAGTCGCTCAAAACAGGGGGGTAGGTTTGTCTACAACAGACCGATCTCGTCGTGTCGGATTTTGTACTGATGACCTAAACCGTATTTTACCTGGTCAATTGGAAGCGACTAACTTAGGACGTTTTCATTGTCCTGACGTAGTGCCGACCTACGACAAATTTTTTCGTGTCACAGTCGGTTTAACGAGTAACGGACAGTACTAGTGGTCGCATAAGACTCGTCGACCTACCGAGCGCCAGGGGAGGCAGGCGGACCTCGGGGCGTCCGGACACGACCCGAAAATTACCCGAAATTTGTACTTTGAGAGTTCTACTTGGGGTGAGTTGACGAGGTCCCTAAAACCGGAATCCAGACCTTATTACTTTTATTTTCCTGTTAGAGGAGGAGGAAAAGAAGAGTATAGTGAATTGGTCTGAACCCCTTAGAGAGAAAAGGAAAGAGTAATGACAAAGGAAGAAACGAATGTTGAAAGGTGGAAAAGTCGTGGGAGGGGAATACGACCACTACTCGCTTTCCCAAGGGTGTGAGAAATCCAGATCCTGTCACTCAGAGACAAGGACTCTTTAGGGACCTTTCGATCAATTTTTGAGTCCGTCCGTTCGGGGTTGTAGAAACGTACACACGATTCAGTGAAGTCAGCGCAGACTGAGAAACGTCGCTGTGATATCTGGCATCGGGTGGTCCAGGGAGTCAGGTACCCTAAGAGGTCCGTTCTTATGATCGCACCCATAAGGGAAGAGGTCCCCTAGAAGAGTTGGGTCCTTAGTTTAGACTCAGAGAATGTAGAGGACCCAACCGTTCGCCAAAGAAATGGTGATCGTGGTGGACGTTTCGTGGGGTTGTAGATATTAAAGTTACTTTATTTACACTTCCTCACACCAGACTTTTAGTTGTGAAAATCGGGGTAGGGTGAGGATGGGGAAGGTAGAATCCACTAAGACTGTGTCTCCCTGTTTCGTGGTCTTTACGCACTGGTCGTGCCGACCGCACGTGCCGAGTTCTCTCTCAACCTCTGGACTGTGGGTGTAGGACGTAAAGGAGACTAGACAGACTGAGAAACGTAACCGAGGAGAAAGACCTTGGTCCTTCTAAGGGTCCGGAAACAAGAGTCTTGTACCGAGACTAAGATGTGTGGGAGAGACTAACCACACTGACCTTCCTGAGTATGTGACTCCTGACGTTACAGAGATCAGGCCTAGAACGAAGTTTCGAGGTCTGTCACTGAAGGTGGACCTTGATAGGGTGTTGATGGACTCAAATTGTACGAATCTTGAATTCAGTACTCACAACTAAGACCTACTCTACCCATACGTGCGAGGTGGGGAGACTGAGAGACTTACGTCGAGATTTTGGGCCTGGTCGATAAACTCCTGAGACTTTTTATGGTCCGTGCGATCCTATCTTTTGGTCTCTTAAGTTATATGCATGGGGACTTGACCACTACTCGAAGGGTAAAAGGGAGGGCACAGGCGATTGGACCTATGTTCTGTCCGACTTTCGGTCTTCGCCCTTGGTCCACATGTCTGCCGTGTGGGAACTGAGACCGAAACAACAACAAGGTAGTGACTCAGCACAGACTGACAAAAACTGGGGTACCTGACGTCGTGCGGTCCGAAGGGACAGGAAGTGATAGAGGGTCAAACGAGTTTGAGTACAGGTAACTCAATTACTACTTCAGGTTGATAGAGTAGGAGACGACAGGAGAAGAGGAGGACGGAAGTTAGAAAGGGTCGTAGTCCCAGAAAAGGATTCCCAACTGAGACGTAGTCCACGGGTTTAATAACCTTAAAGACGAAGTCGTAGTTAGGAAGGTTACTGATAAGTCCCAACTAAAGGAAATCCTAACTGTCCAAACTAGAGAAACGACAGACTGAGACCGAACCACTCACCCTTTCCCTCGAGGACGTTCTTTTGGACAACAAAATGGGGACGGGTAAGGGATCTGGGATCGAGGTTCGATAAGAAGGTCTCTCCACCTTCGTTCTTAACACAAGCGTCCACGGCACCCCCATTTACGAAAGATGGAAAGATACTGAACGAAAATAAAAGGATTACCACACAAAACTTGTAGTTGTCTACAAGCACAACTGTTTCGGGATACAGAGAAAACGTACGATTCAGTGAACTCATCACAGAGAGAGAAATTCTGGGATAACTGAGTTCGGGTGGTCAAAGGAGGTGGGTACCCTAAGCGGTCCAGTTTTATGACCTCATCCAACGGTTACGGGAGGAGTCCCCTGGAAGGGTTGGGTCCCTAACTTGGGTGTAGAGAACGCAGAGAACGTGACCGTCCGCCTAAGAAACGGTGATCTCATCTAAACGAGTTTACAAATGGTAAAATTACAAGAAGTAAAGGAGGTCATCTACACTTAAAGATAGACAATCATCAAAAGAAGTTGGACTTCTTGTAGAAACTCCTAAAGAATGTGACACCCAGAGGACCGCTGTTTAAGAAAGACGAAACTAAGTGGATTTTTAGAGAAATAAAGTGAACGTAATAAAAAAAAACGAAAAAAACAAGATACATATCTTAAAACTCGGTCGTCACACAAAAAGAAAAAGTAGTACAATATAGAAGATAGAAAGTAGTATAGAAGATCAAGACGAAAAAAAATACTCTTCATCGGTAATAAGTATCTTAATAAGAGGGAATCCATCGTACAGAAAAAGGAAACCAACGAAAAAAGAGAATCAGAAACCGAAAGGTATCAAACTGACATTACACTAATCAATACAAAAATAAACGTGAATAGGATGAACCCCAAACAACTCGAAGTACCTACAGACCTGATGTCAAAACTTAGTTTAAATCTTACTAAAGTTATTATATCAACGTTATAAAGGACGAGGTAAATGAGAGAAGAGAGGAATGTATACAGAATCTGAAGATCACTGTCAGGATGTCGAGTTACAGTTTTTTAGAAAACGAGAGACTGAAAGTCGAATCGATTAAAGATAACCGGACAGATCACTGGATAAAAGATAGAGATCACTGGATGACTGACGGTGATGAGGAACGTGAACGACACAAATAAGAGAGACACAGTCAGTACCCTTTACTTATAAAAGTCTATGACCCAAAAAGTCAAGAACGTAAATTTAAACTCAGAAAAAAAAGTTAAATGTATAGTTTGGACTGTTAAAGGATGGAAAAGTAGGTAGTATGGGTACGTAAGGATATTTAAGTAATTGTATAAACGGTATTAATACAATTTTAGGAATAGACAATTAAAGTTGTAGACCAACCAGATACCCAGAGAAAGATATTAACTGAAAAGAGAACTGATACACAGTATAAAAGGTCATAGAAAGGTACGATCATTTAAAAATGAAATATCACATATACCATCGAGTCTACCCTTTTTTTTAGACGGACTTTAAGCCCGTTGGGTCCAAACTAGGGACCCAACCCTTATAGGGGACCTCTTCCTTTACCGTTGGGTGAGGTCATAAGAACGGACCCCTTAAGGTAACTGTCTCTTCGGACTGCCCGATCTCAGGTCCCCCAGCGTCTCAGTCTTTGGTGACTCGTTGATTGTGAAAAGTGAAACTCTGTAACACCCACTTTGAAACATCTACGAAACTTAAGAAAAGAAAGACTTCTTACAACTGAACAACATCTTCCGTCAATTTAATGACCGTCTCTTGGAACTAAAAACCTCAAACGTAAATCCGAAACATTCCCACTAAGACAAAGTCAAAACACTGACGGTATCCCACTTAATAAATGAGGGTTCAGGATCCCGTATCGGAAACCCAAAATTTAAAATTTTCGAACTCCGTATAAAAAGTCTAGACGAATTGAACCGTCCTAAACTTAAGGTTTGATACATTGTCCGTCGACGACTTTAGAGACGAGTCAAAAAAGTTGAAAGAACGAGAACGAAGAGGGTCCCGTAGAACCTCTGAGTAGGGTACGTATACGTCAAATCCTTAGTCGACTTCCACACTGAACTCACAGATGTGTCTGAACCCCCGAAGGGATCTTAAAGGATGGGAAGAGTTAAAATTCGGAAAGACCGTCAGGGTCTGAGGAAGAGTAAGGAGTCAGGATACAGGATACCGTCTTTCGGACGGCGAAACACGAAGTCGAAGTGGCCGGTGTGACTCCCTGGACCCTCATGGGAACGACGACGACGACGATTCAGTGAAGTCGACACAGGTTGAGACATGCTGGGGTATCTGCCGTCGGGTGGTCCGAGGGGGCGGGGACCCTAAGAGGTTCGTTCTTGTGACCTCACCCAACGGTAAAGGAAGAGGTTACGTACGATTCAGCGAAGTCAGTACAGGTTGACACACGTTGGGGTACCTGTCGTCGGGTGGTCCGAGGAGACAGGTGTCCTAAGAGATTCGTTCTTATGACCTCACCTAACGGTAAAGGAAGAGGTCCCCCATGGGAATCCATCCCGCTTTTTCGTACCCTTACACCTAGAGTGAGTCATTCCTAGTTTAGGCGAGGTCAAAGACGGTCGAAAACAAATTGAGGGTCAACAAACAAGAGGTTGGAGGGGAGAGGGGGGGAAAATATTAACAATAACCGTCCTCTCCTCGGTTTGTAAGGTGACACGGTAACGAGAAAAAAAGCACTAAAAGTAGACAAAGGGGAGACACAATACCAGACCTATTAAAGTAGTGTATATAGAAAGGTACGTAATTTAAAGAGAGACCGAAACAAAGTCACCGATAAATTAGACAGTTAACTCTAAAATTAAAGTCACTGACACAAAAAGTAAATATCTTTAAAATAGAAAAAGTGTAGTCGGATAAAATAAGGGGTTCCTGAGACAAGAAAAGAATACAAAAATTAAGGAAGAATTCAAGGAACAGTAAAGTTGGTATGAATGAAATATCGGAGATAGACTCGTGACATAATAGAGATATAAGACGTCCTAGTTTAGTTTAATGAATAAACCAGTTAACCGAAGATGAGTACCACCTGACATAGTAATACATATAAACTCAAAACCTGAGTATAAACCTAAAGTTCAAATACAAGTCGACTCAAAATCGACACCTCTACTAGACACTAGGAACCACGTCCCATATCGGGACGGCTCTCCAAAATGTAAGTTAACGGTCTATAAGACCATGATAATCCCCGGACCCATGTGAAAAGTCGATTAAAGAATTACGATCCCAAGGACATGGAACCGTTTGAAAAAAGGTTGGTCTCAGGTCTAACTTTATCTAGCAAAAGGAACTATTGAGGAATACGACTACCCATCCATATAAATAGACACGACCACGAGTCAGCACAGGTCGACAAACTCTAGGGTACCTGACATCCGGTGGTCCGAGGAGACAGGTACCCTAAAGGGTCCGTTCTTATGATCCCACCCAACGGTAAAAGAAGAAGTTCCCTAGAAGGGTTAGGTTCCCAACTTAGACACAGAAGACGTGACCGTCCGCCTAAGAAATGCGACTCGGTGGTCCCTTCGGGGTCTATACAAATATCAAGAGGTATTTTGAGTTCGGAGAAGCGAAGTATAGGTACTCGCATCGATATTAATTTTGTTTTGTTTTGTTTTGTGGTCTTATGTTTCCACAAGTGTACGTACACCTCCTTGACCCTGAGAAGACGTGACGACCACCCTTATATTTCATCACGTCGGGGACACCCCTTATCCTACCGCCAAGGAGTCTTTAATTTTTGTCTGAGTGATAAACTGGTTCGTTAGGGCTAAGACCGATATATGGGTCTTCTTGACTTTCGTCCCTTAACTCCATTTTGAACATGTGAGTATAAGTAAGTATCGTTGTTATAAGTGTTATCGGTTTTACACCTTCGTTAGGTTTATAGGTAACTACTTACTCACACACCCAATTATTTTATATATTCATACGAATGTATATTTAATATTTATTTTACCCTAATAATATATATTTTATTTAAGTACATTTACGTATTATAATAAGTCAGAGTTTTTTCCCCTATTTTGAGACTATGTACGCCATTGTGCCTACTTGGGATTTCTACAATTTGATTCGCTTTGTTCGGTCAGTGTTTTCTTGTTTATAACATACTAAGGTGAATGTACTCCATGCGTCTCATCAGTCTGAATATCTCAGTCTTTCCTCTTACCACCAACGGTCCCGGAACTCCCTCCCTCCCCACCCCTCATGTCTCAGAGTCAGACCCTACTTCATTTTCAAGATCTTTACCTACTACCACTACCTACGTGTTTCACACTTACATGAATTGTGATAACTTAACATGTGAATTTGTTACCAATTCTACCATTTAAAATACAATAAAGACAAAAGGGGTCATTTCTTATTTTATTTTATTTTCAGTTAGTGGAATCAAGGATTCTGACTTTTCATAGGGGTCTGGGTCCCCTCCGTGTGACAGTCGAGTATCCGAGTCGTGAGATCTCCACTTGACACCCAGTGAGTCGGCACAGGGTGAGAAAAGCTGGGGTATCTGACATTGGGGGGTTTGAGGAGACAGGTACCCTAAGAGGTCCGTTCTTATGACCTTTCCCAGCGGTAAGGGACGAGGTTCCCTAGAAGGATTAGGACTCTGACTTGGACCTAGAGGACGGAACGACCGTCTAAGAAAGGGAAGACTCGGAGTGATGGGATCCCTAAATAGAATGAGAAACTTCTCCAATTGATATATAAATTTGTCATGAAAGTCGTAAAATAAATTCGACAAAACAATTTCTTCTCAAACATAATAAAAAGAGAAAAAAGTATTTATCGGAGTAGTTTACTTCTAGGATTTGTCTCCAACGTTTGACCACTGAATGTCTAAAAGAACAAACAAAAAGTAAACCCTGTAGAGTGTGTTTTTCAGTCTAAGGGTGGAAGAGAACTTTTAAAACTTCGAACAGGTAATAACCCGGTGTAAGAGTGGACCTTTACCTTCCAGGTCGGTTCATGACTGAAGGGGAAACTCTCCCTTATTTACGAGACCTCGAACGGTGTGGACGTGTAGATTTTGACTGGACAAAATGAAAACATTCATGTTTTTTATAATTTCAAACGTCGGCACCCTGATTGTCCTGAGATAGTCCAAAAATACACGTTTATTAAAGACGAACATCCTTCGGAAAAATTTAAGTTCGTGTATTAGGCGAGAATTGTCATCAGAGGGGGAGAATAATGTCCCTTCTTAGTCTTCGAACTAACTTCCACAGGGACTCTTCGTTACTCCACAGTATTTCAAAACCTGTTCCTCCCTAGGAAACAGACACGTTGGAGAGAGTAGAGGTATTTGGATGGAAGTGGGAAGATTATAAGAGGTAGAGTACACAAACGAAACTGGTCTTCCTTGTTCTCTCACATATGTCTCGCGGCGCGGTCGTCAGTGTGGAGTCCGTAAGATGAAGGTCTGGACGGAAAATGATCGATCCATGTAGTGAAGGTCTTTCTGGGTCACTGTTTAGATTTAGGAATTGGAGGTAGAACCTGAAGAAGTAGATAGACGACGACGAAGGAGTAGAAAGATAGGGTATTTATCCTACCTAGTACACAGATAATGCGATTGTTACCTAGTAGACGACAATTAGATTACACGAAGAAAGTTCCCGCGTCAACGAAACGACGACGACGACGACAGCGAGGTCAGCACAGACTGAGAATCGCTGGGGTACCTGACGTCGGGTGGTCCGAGGAGTCAGGTACCCTAAAAGGTCCGTTCTCATGACCTCACCCCACGGTAACGAAAGAGGCTGTCAACGAAACCCCCTTGAATTTTATAATCTTTTTGATTGATCTATCGGTTACAGGGAACACTTCTTATTAAAATCCTTAATTTTTTGTTTGTTTTTGATCAGAAGTACCAACACGAGTACCATTCCTCAGGTGGACGGTCGAGTCCTCTGTGTCCAAGGTAGGGAGTCAGCCCTTCCAGTGGACCTCATCGTTTACCGGTGGGTGAGGTTAGGAGAACGGACCTTTTAAGGTCCCTGACTCCTTGGACCGCTCGATGTCAGGTCCCCAACGTTTCTCAACCCGTACTGACTCGTTGACTCACGTGTGCGTGTATAGTCTCTTATCGTATTAATAGAGACGGGAATCAACGGTGAAGAAAATTGAAAATTCCATTTTTAGAGGATGAAAACGTTTACGACAGTTGATTAAGTAAATTTGTTCCGGGACACACCCGTTCTCTTTTGTATGGATACCTGCGTTAAACCGAATACTCGGTGATTAAATTTCCTCCTTTAAGATTTTTATTACCTTTTCAACAAAATTCTAAATACGGAAATTATTCAACCTATATCATTTGGGGGTTTTATCGTGAATTAAAATATAGTAAAATGTAGGGGATTACTAAAGTGTGTATTTAGAGATCCGAAAACAATCAGGGGACCCTTTAGTTCGATAAATGACTACACATAAAGGTGTATTCCTAGATCGTCCTACAGTCTATTTCTTGTATACGAATCAGACCGGTTACAAAAGTACTTTAACATCCAAATCCTTCATGGAGAACTCGAAGTTCATAGAGGACTCAAAGAATAGGTCTCTACCGTTTATTGTACCAGGGTATACCTCGGTAGTAAGGGGTAGGAGTGTTGTCTGCAACGGTCCGTTTAGTGGACCTTAAGGGTGTGAATCGCAAAAAATAAGTGAATTTCACTCCAAATCTTAGAGTCAAACTTCTTATCGTAGAGGTTTGAACAGAAGGAACTTGGTGATCAAAATACCCTGTAGGAATTGATCAGTAATCAAAAACACCAACATCCTCAGTCCCAAATTAACGTTGGACCTAAGTGAGATCATCGAATTCATCGTTCAATAACAATAATAACAACAACAATAATCATCATAATCATCATTTTCGGAGAACTACTTTCACTTTTTTCTCTCACTTTTTCAACCGAATTTCGAGTTGTAAGTCTTTTGATTCTAGTACCGTAGACCAGGGTAGTGAAGTACCCTTTATCTACCCCTTTGTCACCTTTGTCACAGTCTGAAAGAAAAACCCCC
This sequence comes from Capra ibex, assembly GCA_006410555.1. Taxonomy (NCBI): domain Eukaryota; kingdom Metazoa; phylum Chordata; class Mammalia; order Artiodactyla; family Bovidae; genus Capra; species Capra ibex. The sequence continues at coordinate 54,981,524 of SJYO01048061.1, read as the reverse complement.
GAGGTTTTAGTAACGTCTACCACTAACGTCGGTACTTTAATTTTATACGAATGAGGAACCTTCTTTTCAATACCGGTTGGATCTGTCGTATAAGTTTTCGTCTCTGTAATGAAACGGTTGTTTCCAGGCAGATCAGTTCCGATACCAAGAAGGACACCAGTACATACCTACACTCTCAACCTGACACTTCTTTCGACTCGCGAAAACTTGACACCACAACCTCTTCTGAGAACTCTCAGGGAACCTGACGTTCCTCTAGGTTGGTCAGGTAGGATTTCCTCTAGTCGGGACCCTCAAGAAACCTTCCTTACTACGATTTCGACTCCGAGGTCATGAAACCGGTGGAGTACACTTCCAACTGAGTAACCTTTTCTGAGACTACGACCCTCTCTAACTCCCGTCCTCCTCTTCCCCTACTGTCTCCCACTCTACCGACCTACCGTAGTGACTGAGCTACCTGTACTGAAACTCACTTGAGACCCTCTGCCACTACCTGTCCCTCCGGACCACACGACGCTAAGTACCCCAGTGTTTCTCAACCTGTGCTGACTCGTTGACTTGACTTGACTCATCATATGAGACCCTCCGGTCTGAACATACAATGAGTCGGTTTTTATTGTGTCGACCCCGGTTCTTATCCGTTTCTTGTTACAGGCTGGAGTGGCGTCGTGAAAAGACCATCTTTGTGGTGACGGACTCTCACCTGTGGCCCGGGAGGTGGTGTAGGGAAGTCCTTATGATCTGTGGGTGTCGCGACAAGAATAGTTCTCTACGTCACAAGGGGATTACATGACTGAAGGAGATGCTCCATCGGGACCCGTGTGTAGACTAACCGGGGTAGATCCAGTACACCGACGTGGGTTGGAGGTTTTCACAGGTCCCTTTACAGTAAAAATCTTCTACCTCGACGTGTGTGATATTTCCTTCAACCCCACCACCCCTGTCTTCCACTCACTCAGTTAGGTGTCATAGACGGTGGACCAACTTAATCAAATTCGGCTTGACGACAGAATCACCTTTCAAAAAAGTCTCGAAAATTTTACGATTACAACAAGAAAGATTCTCTTAACAAAAACAAAAATCGAAAGATCAGATAGGTAAATAAACGTACACATGGAAAACAAAAAAAATAAAATTAACCTCCGATTAATGAAATGTTATAACACCACCAAAAGCGGTATTTCAATACAATGGTCCTTTATAAAAAAGGATTAGAAAGTCTTGATCATACAAGATATCTTGTGTTAAACTACTAATGATGTCATACGGTAAACATATAGTCTGTACTCATACACAAATACCATCGTTCGGGAAGGGAAGTTTTCGGGTTCTAGAACCGTTTAAAACTACCTGTCTATCCTCTCTCCGATCCTCAGTCCCAGAAGTTCTACTGTCTGAACTCACATGTCGGGATTACTCCTGAGTCTCGGAGAGACCCGGAGAGTCCTCTCCTACTGGATCAGTATTTAGGACCCCTATTTCTTAGTGAGAGAACCGTAGTGGGAGTCCATCGTCACAGACATGCGGTGTCTATAAACGAGGCACACCTGGTCACTCGACTCGGGTGGTTTACCTAACGTAGTCGTTGGAAAACTAAATTTTGGACCTAAACTGTTGTAAGGGTTTACACTTCCCAGTAAAAGAGAAGAGTGATCACTGAGTGAACAACTCTCGTTCGTAAACAAACGTCTATGGTTTTTCTCGTAAATGATCATTAAACGTTGTGTAATAGTACACCCTTAGCCTAACGTTAAATCCTAAGGGAGTATTTTGTTCGAAATTCTAAATGATGTAAAGAACTCTTTATGTACACAAGGAACGGAGACAATTCCTACGTCAATGTCCAGAATACACCCAAACCCCAGTCGTTCCTTATGGTAGAGCTAAGAAGTACTACCGGCTCTACTCATTTGAGACACGTCTTCCCTCTTTAATCGTGCTCAGGAAAGGGTTTCCCTAAGGACGTCGTCACTCTACTCGGTGTTTCGTCTCCCTCCTACTCTTCCGTAGACCAACTAGAGTACTTTCACCTTAGACGCCGAGACGTCTTCCTCATCACTCTCAAATATCGGTTCGTCTCCGATCGGTCCCTCAGTCATTTGTGTCACGGAAGAAGGAGAGGTGACGTCAAAAAGTAAAAGAATGACTACCCCGGAGTAAAGAGGAGGGGTCCCAATCGTGGATACTACCAATTAAAGTACACAGTTGAACGGACCCGGTGTGTCACAGGGTTGTGAACCAATTTGTAATAAGATACACACAGACACTCCTATAAAACTTTACTCTACTTGGACACTTAGTCACTGACTCATTTCGTGTACGTAGAGGGGTCACCCACACCCGGAACGGGTTAGACTCCTTCTGAACTCATTTAGTTCTTCTGAACTCATTCCCCTTAAGAGGGCTGGGGGAGAGTAAGAGAACCAAGGTAGAGATACCTCTTGGGACTGAGTATGTCGTGGGGTTTGACCGAAAGAAGTTTATACAAGGATCGGGTAGGGGGAAATACAGATAAGGAACCAAAACAGTTAAGAGACCGAATAGACGGAATCAAAAGAGTAGGTATATTAACCCCGTTAAGAGGAACATAAGGAATGACTTTTAGGGAACCGTTAAAAAGGTTTAGTTTAGTTATTTATAGATATTTCGTCACCAGGAATTTGAAACTCCTAGAGTTTCAAAACAAATGTACCTCACATGACTTGTTATAAATATTATAACAGATATTCGGTGAAATCTTTAATTAATTTTTATTTTTTGTTCACAAATTTTGTGGCCTTACTTTTTCGTATAGAATCGTTAACGTTTCTTTAACAGTAGTGCGTAGTAAATCGAAGCCTGTCGAAGAGACACGTCGTCACTGTCTTACTTTTAGTCCTGTTTATGGGAGAAAATTATTCTAAAAATAGACACACAGACAGAAGAATAAAAACCGACGAGACACAGAAGGAGTAGCACACGTCGAAAGAGATCAGCGTTGCTCGCCCCTGGTGAGAGATCGACGGCAAGCACCCGAAGAGTGACAACACCGAAGACCAACACCTCGTTCCCGAGGTCCGTACGGCCCAAGTCATCGACATCGAGTACCGAACCAACGGGCCACCGTACACCGTAGAAGGATCTGATCCCTAGTTTGGTCACAGGGAAGATAACGTTCCGTCTAAGAATTGGTGACCTAGTAGTCCCTTACGGTGGAATTATAACCTGGTAGTCCCTTACGGTGGAATTATAACCTGGAGAGGTTGAAGGTCCCTCCAGAATCCCTGAAGGTCCTAAGGAACTTTCCTTAGAACTTGTAGAACTTTTAGTGACGGGATCTCGTAGAAGTCTACCAGAATGACGGAGGAAGGGACCTAGGGACTAGGGTGGTAGTGACGGAGTGGTTAGAAGGACCTGTGTGTAAACTAACCCTGTAAGAAGATGAATCTCGGGAAAGACATTGAAGAGTACTGGTCATCCTATTTCATATTTACCATGTGTTGTCGTCGGTACTAGACCCAGTATGGATAGGAATGGACTTTTTGTGGATAAACAGGAAATCAGAGTCGAGTATATTGATCCTGTAACACTATTAAAATTATGTTAACGGATCCAATTTTATCTGATTTACTTTTTAATATGTTTTAAGAAAATACACATCTCAAATTAAAAAAATTAACTTCCTATTAACAAAGTTATAACATAACCGGAGGTGGTGTACTTATCTAAAAAATAAAAATAAAAATAATAAAAAAATTAAAATAAAAATGAAATAAAATGAAATGTTATGACATAACCAAAACGGTATGTAACTGTACTTAGGTGGTGCCCACATATGTTCGAGGGTTAGGACTTAGGGGGAGGGTGGAGGGTGGGGTATAGTAGAGAGCCCTAGTAGGGGCACGTGGTCGGGGTTCGTAGGACATAGGACATAGCTTGTATCTGACCACTAAGTAAAGAATGTACTATCATATGTACAAAGTTACAGTAAGAGGGTTTAGTAGGGTGGGAGAGGGAGAGGGAGTCTCAG